>PVJH01032271.1:0-22878 GCA_004026705.1 Nesogale talazaci | reverse complement strand
ACAAGAAAGTAATTAAGAGCTTGATGATCAAGTTGACATTATGACTTAGTTTATAGTCTCAACTTGTATTTGGTCCTGAAAAAAACAAAATAGTTTGCATCGCCACAGAGACATGAGTCTTTGTTTAAATGTAAAGGCCTGAACAGAGCTTATTAATGCTAATGAGAAAATGCTTCAGAAGATATCTGCACAGTGTAAAGGAGAGGTGGGAGAAACAACTTGGAGGAGAAAACAATGGGACTAACTAGGGAACAAGTGATGTAAAATTGGTGGCGAGGAAGGTGTAGGAGACCTGGTAGGGCTTGATCCAGGGTAATGTAACTGAGAAGAATTATTGAAACCCAAATGATGGCTGAGCATTATAGTGGGGCAAAAGAAAAGTGAAAGTAAATAGAGGAAAACACTAGGAGGCAAAGGGCATTTACAGAGGTCTAACTGCAGGTTAAATGTAAATACATTTACATATTTACACGGTATTTATAGGTTTAGTATTAAAGAAGACAATGGACAGTGTGCCTCCACTTAAGTACTCCCTCAGTGTAAGAACACGTTGTTCTATTAGACTGGCATTCCATGATGCTCATCTTCCTGACAAGATTGCTGAAGACAAAGTGGGTGCATAAGCAAATGATGGTGCCGGTTATCAAAAGATGCAGCATCTGGGGTCTTAAAGGCTTGATAATAAACAAGTGATCATGTAGCTCAGAAGCAACAAAGCCCACATGGAAGAACCACAATAACCTGTGTGGTCACAAGGGATCAATGGAATCAGGTATCAGACATCGAAGAACAAAAAATCATAGCATTGTGAATGAGGATGAGTGCGGAGTGAGGACCCAAAGCCCATTTGTAGGTAACTGGACATCCCTTTACAGAAGGGGTCACAGGGAGGAGATGAACCAGTCAGGGTGCAGTGTAGTAACAATGAAACATACAACTTTCCTCTAGTTCTTCAATGCTTCCTCCCCACCACTATCATGATTCCAATGCTTACTTACAAAGCTGCCTAGACCAGAGCATGTACACTGATAGAGCTAGGAACTGGAAACACATGGAATCCAGGACAGATCAACCACTCAGGCCGAGTGGTGAGAGAGGTGATACCAGGAGAGTGAAGGGGAGACGGGGTAGAAAGGGGGAACTGATCACAAGGATCTACATATAATCCCCTCTCTGGAGGTCAGACAACAGAAAAGTGGGTGAAGGGAGACCTCATACAGTAGAAGACATGACAAAATAATAATAATAATTTATAAATTATCAAGAGTGAAGGATACAGGGAGGATGAGGGATGAAGGGGGAAAATGAGTTGCTATCAAGGGCTTAAGCAGAAAGAAAATATTTTGAGAATGATGATGGCAACAAATGTACAAATGTGTTTGACACAGTGGATGTATGTATGCATTGTGATTGTATGAGACCCCAATAAAATGATTTTTAAAAAAGAAATGGAGAGGAGCCCTGGAGGTACAATATGCAGAAGCAGTGAATTATTTAATTATTTATTTAATTTTTATTTATTGAATTATTTAATTTTCTTCTAGTCAAGGTCTCCCACCAAATGACATTTTCCTATATGGGTCTGGGAAGAGTGTGGGGAAAAGATACTGACAGGATTCACCTGTGAGTAATTGCGAGCAGGATTCCCTGGAATGCCATCCCACTCTGTATAAAATGAGCCCTCTGACAAGCTGGAGGAGGGATGTCATTACCAGTAAAAGCCAGGAGTGGAGCATGTGCTCTGGACCTGAGATCTGCACAGGAAACCTGCTACACTATAAGAAGAGCGGCAACAGAACCAGGAGCAAGAGCAGTGGTTCTCAACCTTCCTAATGCCATGACCCTTGAATACAGTTCTTCATGACCTTTGAATACAGTGGTGACCCCCCATCATAAAATTATTTTTGTTGCTACTTCACATCTGTAATTTTGCTACCATTATGAATCATAATGTAAATATCTGATATGCTAGATGCATTTTCATTATTACAAATTGAACATAATTAAAGCATAGTGATTAATCAAAAAATAATGTTATATAGTGTGAAATATATATATATCATTATTACAAATTGAACATAATTAAAGCATAGTGATTAATCAAAAAATAATGTTATATAGTGTGAAATATATATATATATATATATACACATCACTGCTCTCTGGTGGTGGGAGTAGGAGGCCCAGCCCCACTGCTGGAATTGAACCTCCGTCCCAGTGGGCCGCAGTCCCGCGCACAACCACTACGCCATCGGGGCTCAGCCTGTGAAATATTTTTTTTCTAATTACAAATCAATAAAATTTTGTCTTGTGGCATGGTGTAGTATGGATAGTAGACTTCACGCGTGGTACTCCTACGTGGGCGTATCTGCATGTGGGCAGATCTGCCTGGAGATGGATAGAGGAGCGCTGTCTCCATTCCTAAGACTATCAGAAATATGTGTTTTCTGGTGGTCTTTAGGCAACCCTGTTCAAAGCCAAAGGGGTTGTGCCCTGCAGGTTGAGAACCACTGTGCTAGAGCATGGTGGACTTGCCAAGCCGTGAAGCAAGCAGACTGAGTGCTTTTGAGCAGGTGGCTGGCTTTCATCATGGGTTACTTAGTTGAGGAAGCTGGGCTTGCTGATACATGAAAATGGAGCGTAGTGCCTTTGGGCTGAGGTTTACTGGAGTGGAGGTGTAACTAACCACATCATTCAGGGGCCTGAGTTCGCTGACTCGTGGGGTTAAGCTTAAAGTCTTACAGTGGAGTGATTGATGCTTATAGTATAGTGGTATATGCTCCTTTGGACATTTATTAGCAGATATGAAAGAACTTTGTAACATGTCCTGAAAAAACATATATTCCGAGCATTTCTCACAGGCATTGCAACTTGTTAAAAATTTTAATAAACCCTTTAATCATGATTTGTGTCTGAGTTCTGTGTAGCCATTGCAATGAACATTAAAACCCAGAAAGGAAAAATAGAGGACATTAATTAGGATAAAACACAGTGGATGGCTGAGCCCTGGTGGTGTAGTGGTTGTGCGCGGGACTGCGGCCCACTGGGATGGAGGTTCATCCAGCAGTGGGGCTGGGCCTCCTACTCCCATCACCAGAGAGCAGTGATGCCCCCCCCAAAAAAACCCCACAGTAGATTAGGGGCTAAGCCCCAGTGGCATAGTGGTTGTGCGCGGAGGACTGCGGCCCACTGGGATGGAGGTTCAATTCCAGCAGTGGGCTCCACAGGAGCAAAGGCTGGGCCTCCTACTCCCACCACCAGAGGACAATGATGCCCCACAAACAAACAAACAAACAAACAAACAAAGTTGATTAGCTGAGCCCCGGTGGCGCAGTGGTTGTGTGTTGGACTGTGGCCCACAGGGTTGATGGTTCAAATCCAGCAGCAGCTCTCCAGGAGCAAGGCTGGGCTTCCTACTCTCACCAGGACAGTGATGCGGGGGTGTGGGGGGAACCCTCAAGGTTTTCAAAAAGAGAAAAAAAAAACCCCACAGTGGGTTAAGCATTAGGCTGTTAACTGCAAGGTCAGCTGTTCAAAATCACCAGCTTCTTGGTGAGAGAAAGGTAACTTTGTTCTAGAAAAGACTTAGTTTCTGAAACTCTGAGGCAGAGTTCCACTCTGGGCCCTCTGAGGTTGTGATGAGTTGGCAGTGGGCTGTAGATGAAAGAACGTAGACAATACCATGAGGAAGCAGACAGAGCAATTCAGAATGCAGGGATTTCATAACTACCGCTAAATATTGAATACCCTATCAAGGGAGGGAGAAATTAAATGCATATTATCAACCAACTACAATGTTTACACCCCGATTTAAACAAAACAGCTACAAAAAGGTAACTTTGAGTTAATGGGAAAAATCTCAATTAATTGGGTGTTGGCTAAACCCGAAGAATTAATGTTAACTTTGTTAACTGTGATAATAATGGCATTGTGGCTCTATGAAAAAATGTCAATTATTTTTAAAAAATTACTGAGAGTTAATACATAGATCAGATCATACCATAGATCAATCATGTCAAGCTGAGTTTCAATTATCTTATGAGATGCAAATAAATCTAAGTTTACAGGAGTAAATTAACTAGATGACTGGAATTTTCTTTAAAGACCTTTACATGCACACATATACATTCATAACAAAGCTAGTGGGACTAGACGGTACAAATATAACAAGTCTGGATAACTGCTAAACTTACATAATAGGCACATGGGAGTTCATGATGCCATTTCTCTAGAATTTTATGTAGTTTTGAACGTTTTTTATTTTTTATTTATTTTTTTGGGGCATCACTGCTCTCCGGTGGTGGGAGTAGGAGGCCCAGCCCCACTGCTGGAATTGAACCACCGTCCCAGTGGGTCGCAGTTCCGTGCACAACCACTACGCCACCGGGGCTCAGCCCTTGAACGTTTTTTATAATGATTTTTTTAAACAATTAGGAAAAAAGGCTATTTTAAAACACAAAACTTGAACCCAAATTGTTAGTTTACTTTGAATACACTGTGACATAAAAGTAAATGTGAAAGAAACTATTTTATGTAGACTTCCCAAATAAGATTTTTTTGCCCACCACCATTAGCTTGTTGGGTCTTATGACAACATTTTATTGCTAATGAATTTCTGCACTCTTTAAAGATAAATTACCTGTTGTCAATAATCTTTACACTGGAGGATGGAATGCCCAAAACATCACAGCTCTGCAAAAGTTCTTTCTTCCGAATGTCTCCTTGATTATAGTAATTTCCTGAGGATAACGAATACATATTGGTAAATTTCTTTAGTGGATAAGGCATATCTTTTCATTCTTATTTGGTCTTGTTTCATAAAAGATTTAAGCTAAATTTGTTGTGATTAAAAGGTGAAAAAAACACATTGAGAACCTTGCCCTGGGTAAAACCCCGTGTCAATCCAGGGGTTAACCTTTAGCTGATCTTCAAGCCTTCAGGCAAGATGAATGAAGATTTATCCCAAGTGGAGGTCTGAAAGTGAAAACTGAAGAAAAGTAATATTGAAGCAAAAAAGTACTCTTCCCTCGAAGGAAACTATTCAACAGGAGAAAGAATGTGCTCAAATATCACAAAATGGGGATGTTCTCCCACGAGCAAATTTCAACATTGCTTGAGTGTTGTCTTAGTTTTATAGTTTTATGTGGTTTGAGGGATTTTAGGAATCTTCTGAGATCTTCTTATCTATAATCTCTGGCCAAGAGGGCAGAGGTAGCCAATGGTCCCTCATCGTTTGAAAAATTCCTCCTGGTTTGTAAATCTCACATGACTGATGTTATCTGTGATATGCATGTAAGAGCTCTGTAAGTGTGGTTCTTACTTCCCTACAGGATAAGTCCTTAGGGCTGAGCCCCGGTGGTGTAAGTGGTTGAGGCCCACGGCTTGGCGGTTTGAATCCAATGGCGGCTTTCAGGAGCAGTGCTGGGTAGCTCCCACGCTACCCAGAGGGCAGTGATGCCCCAAAACAAAAACAAAAAACAGGGTAAGTCCTCTTCAGATTCACAAAGCACATGCGATGACATCAGGGCAATCACAGGCCAGTGGGTGCAGAGTCTTATGTATCCAGTGACTGTAGAAGCATCTCAGCACTGGCTGGAGTCTCTATATGACTTTTCCAGCTTCCGGTCTGGTTACATCAGGGGTAAGTCCATGTGGCTTTTCTTCTGGGATGTTTCCCAGATAGTCAGCCTTGTGTCTTAGAGCCTTGTGTCAGTAGAGCATCTCCAAGAGACTGAGTTATGAGTCTCTCACCTCCAAGAAGAAATACCGCTGGATTTCCCAGAATTGTCAGGGGAAAGCCATGCCCATACAGGTCTCATTGGCTATCTCCAGACTGACAGACCAGAATCCACCCCTACACTTCCAATCCTGAAATTGACCGAGATTACATGACTGTCACAATGGATATTGAACGATCAATTCAAATTCATACACACCCCTAACTCCCACTTGACACCTCTTTGGTGATAAAGAGTCTAATGTATATAAGCAATCCAATTTCTAGATTCAGAGTTGGGCACATCAGTCTATGACTATGACTGTTAAAAACCACACAGAACTGAGGGTAATGAGTTTAAGAAGCGGGTTTCATTGCTTTGTATTTGAAGAATTTAGGACATGTTAGGGAGCCAAAGTCTATCTAAGACCAATTTAAAATTTTCATGAAGTTTGCTAAGCATATAAGCATTTCAACTGAAAACATGTCTGAGGTTCTTTAGCAGCTCTTCACTCACACTATAAAACAGTATACAAGGATGTTAAGTTTCTACATTTAATTTTAAATGTTCTATAATGTGAATATTCTATATGTATATATTTTAAGTATGAAAACACAATAAGGCAAAATGTGTTTCTACTAGGGTTCCTGTTCACAAATACATGAGTTTATTCTAACCAAAGTATGTTCAAACATGTCTCTGTGAACAGACATATTATTCTTCTTAGGTAACTTTTTAAAAAGTCCAATCAAAGCACTGGTTTCTGAAAGCTATTGAGCCAGTTAAATTCAAGGTTGAGAGGTCATCATGGAGGGCTATGTTTTTCAAATTCCAAAGGAGTAATCTTGATGGATTTCTTCAAGGATAGAGGGACTTCTTAGGAAACATATAGAAAACTGAAAGCTAGACTAGTGAGAAAGGTGGCCAGGAAGGTGGTGCTGAGGAATTTTTCCCCAATCACGACAATGCACTTGTTCATTCTTCAAGGGTAGCAATATCTGTCAATGAAAATTTCATTGGGAAACCTTACTCTATTTACCTTACATCCCTAATCTTACTACTTCAAATTTCTATTTTGTTCCCCAAAAGTTAAAAACAAAACAAAAATAAAAGATTAAAGAAGGGCTGAGCCCTGATGGCATAAGTGGTTGAGTGTGGGACTGTGGCCCGCGGGCTTGGCAGTTCAAATCCAGTGGCTGCTCTCAGGAGCAGCACTGGGTACCACCCACGACCACCAGAGGCAGTGATGCTCGTCCCCCGCACCAAAAAAAAAAAAAAAAAAAACCCAAAAAGATTAAAGAAGGGCTCTATATGGAATTCTTAACAGCCCAAAGAGCTGTTTTGATGGGTAGGAATTGAAGAATGTAAAATTCCTTGGGTAAGGGTTACAGATGAAAACACTGTCTTTTAGGCTGAGCCCCTATGGCATAAGTGGTTGAGTGCGGGACTGCGGCCTCAGGGCTTGGCGGTTCAAATCCAGCTGCAGCTCTCAGGGGCAGCGCTGGGTAGTACCCACGACCACCAGAGGGCAGTGATGCCCAAACAAAACAAAATAAAAGAGAAAACACTGCCTTTAGACATGTATAGACATAAAAGATGTATTGAGAAATAATAGTTTCACAATTTGACACTATTGTTTAAGAAAGGTTTCCATGATTTTATAGTAATAGTTTATGATTTTTACATGTATATACTTGCACATATGAGGGATCTTCAAGAAGTTCACAGGAAATGTGTATTATGAAAAAATATGCCTGGATTTCAATTTTATTGATATTAAAAAAAATTCTAAAAAAGATATGAGTTTGAAGCATTAAGAAGAGTAAAACATTGGTTTGAGAAATTGCCCTTATCAGAACAGGACAAATCATGAAAAACTGAAGCAAGAAAAAACATCAATTTTTTTCAATGACTTTATTGGTTCTTACAGCTCTTATAACATTCAATACATCATTTGTATCAACTGTACACATGTTACCATATTCATTTCCAAATATTTTCTACTTGAGCCCTTGGTATAAGCGTCTCTTTCCAAACATCAAATTTATAGTGAAGTTTGGGTAGATGAATGGTGAAATCACTGAGGCTTTACAAAAATTTTATGTGGCAATGTCTCAAATAAGTCAGCACTTTACAAATGGATAACTTGTTTTAAGAAGTGTTGAGATAATAGGATAGATGAAATTCTAAGCAGCAGACAGTCCACATCAATATGCAAGGAAACTACTCCTTTTGTTCATACTCTAATAAGGGTACCAATAAGAGCAGAAATAATAATCAACACCACAGATAACTCAATTAGTTCATCTTACACAATTCTGACTGACAAATTAAACACTTTGCTATTTAATGGGGGCCTGAAATGTTCCTCCCAGATCATTTGCAAATAAGAAACAGAGTTTTCAATGAAAAATTTAAACAAGTGGTGTGTTATTCTGGCCTGACTTGAGAAACATATCCAGAGACATTCATATGTAAGAGTTTTATATACAATAGTAATTGTATATTAAGAAATTGTAAATTAAATATTGTATACTGGCCCAGTCAAGATGAAGTCTGTAAGTTTGATATTAGCCCTTAAATCCGATATTAGCCAATATGTCTGATACTAGTCCATAAATCCTTTTTTTTTTTTTTTTTTGGTGGGCATCACTGCCTCTGGTGGTGGGCGCTACCCAGTGCCGTTCCTGAGAGCCACCGCTGGATCTGAACCGCCAAGCCCACAGGCCGCAGTCCCCGCACTCAACCACTTACACCACAGGGGTTCAGCCCTTTGTATTTTTTTTTTCATGCTCTATTTTTTTAATCAGTAAGAGAATGTTAACAAAAAACTTTGCAGAATGCAGAAAAATAATGGGATGTAGACTCCTGTGGTGGTTATAATGAGTCAATTAGGCTGGATCAGAATTACATGTGGTTTGGCCATTTCGGTACCAATGCGATCACCTATGAGCAATCAATTCAAAGAGTTTCCTCAGGGATGTAGCCTGCATCCAATATATGAAGGGGCTTCAAAACATACATTATCTCTTAACATCATTTTCCATGAAAAGAAATTTTTCTTAAAAAGTTAAAAAAATTTTTTTCCACTAAAATTTTGAAACTTGTATATGGACAATCTGCAAAGCGATTTTGCTTTCTGCTCAATTTGCATCCTGCATCTGGTTCATCATCTGACCTCCTTCTTTGGACTTGAATCTGCTGTTACATCTGTTGACCTTTAGTCTCCATACCCTGTGGGCCAGTAGTGTACTTCCCCCCCAATCTTTTTTCACTAATTATGATGTGAGCTGTCCTCTGTTGGTATCTAACTCTCTACTAAGCTGGATAATTTATTGTAATGGTCACACAGAACTCACAGATGGTACTTAAAATTATGGGGTTTATTAAGAAGCTAAATGGTTCAGAAATTACTTGCTTAGAGTTCTTTGGTCAGGATAGCTTATTTTGAGCTTTTCAGGGCCCCATGGGCCCAGGAATGCTTGGGTATATAAAGCTTTTTAGCTCTACCCGTAAGGGCTCAGAGGCATCCCACTCTACCACTATGCCTCCTGGCCGAAGGCACTCACTTGGCTTTCTTGATCTCTGGGCCAGGAAACTCATAGTTCTGTCTCCCGGTTCTGCTGTTTTTTGTTTTTTTTGGGGGGGGGCATCTCTGCCCTAGCTGCTGCTGGATTTGAACCGCCCACTCAGTGGGCTGCAGTCCTGCACACAACCATTGCCCCATTGGGGCTCAGCCCTGGTTCTGCTGTTCTAGTCATTATCTCCATTGCTGCTTTTGCTCTCTCTCAAAATCTCTGGTGCTATAAGTTTCTGTCACCATAGTCTAAGAGCTTCTCAATTCAGGGGCCCTGGGTCCAAAGGGTATGCCCCATTCCTGGCTCTTCTAGGTCCAAAAGCCTCCTTTCGGTTTCTGAGATTATTCATTTTAAGCTCAGTGGGAGGGCAAAACCGACCAATTCCCTCTTTAGGGTTCCATGCACCTTATTTATATGGTCTCAACCAATCTTTTGGTGGGAATTACAAGACCTTGTCTAAAAGGCCATATAAATTATCCACCACACCGCAGTAAAATGAGGTTTGGAATATTGTGACAATTACCACAGTGTGTGGAGGTGGGGTGGGAGACCTGAACAGATTTGTTTCAAGCAGAGCACAAACCTTTAATTTTGTTAAAAACAAACCCAAATAACTTACACTATATGTGAAGCCAATTAAATGAGATATGCCTGTATAAAAAAGAACTGGACAGATACACAATATGGATGAAGACATCTTCACCACTTTTTAAAAACAACTTTATCGATACATAGTTTTACATACTATAAAACTCATATTTCATATATACAATGTGCAATCATCATTGTAATCAGGTATTATGGGAATTTTTGTTTTCTCACTTGGTGCTTTCTCTATCTTAAGAGATTTTCTCTTTGAAAATAGCTTTCAGTGAGTATTGGGTGGACTTGAACTGGATTACCAGCAAAATTACACCTGACTCCATACCTGAAAGGAGGGTGGCACAAGGGGTTCCATGTTGGGCAGCTTACCACAAATTCTGCAATTCAAGCCCATCAGCTGGCCCATCTGGGGAACCCTCATGGAGAAGTCCCATTCTGTTCTCACTATCACTAGGAGTCGTAACCAACGTGATAGCATTGGGTTTGGTTTGTGGAATCTTCCAAATAATTTAAAGGTCACCCATTTTTTCTTTAGTTGGTAATGTAAAAGACACTGCATTGACATGGTTAATTAAATTCACAGGAACACAGGTACACCGCCCTCCCCCAGTCCTTTAAGGATGGGCTAAATGTCTAATTATCACCAATTAAAATTTTGTCTTGAGCTTGATGGAATTTAGGTCAAGAAATAAAGTTGTATTGTTGATTCTATCTTCTCATTTTCCCAAGATTATTTCGACATGTCTTCATGTATACAAGCACACACACAAAGGAACTTTTAAAAAATGTATGGAAAAATTTCAATTCCATTTTCAAAGTATTTTTAAGTCCTTTTACGCATACAAATAAGAGGAGCACATGCTTTTTTTTTTTTTTTTTTTTTTAACCAATAGGTAAAGCATTAAGAACTGAGCATACACGATACAGCATTGAGTCTGTTCGATGTCCTAAAAACAACAATTAGTAAGATGACTGTGCCCGGAGGTCCTGCAAATAAAAAGTTTCCATAAAATATCAAGCATGGTCTCAGTATTCGACAAAAATGTCGATATGGAATGCAACTAATTCTGCGCGGCTCCTCCACACGGCACCTGCAGCCGCTCCTGCCTCCAGCCTGGGGGCCGCTGGTCCCGTCTGCCGCCCCCGGAGCAGGGACCGTCATCGCTTAACTCGCTACCCGAGAAAACCACGAGGGACCTGGGACCGAGGTGCCTCGCCGGACCCAGGTGCCCTGAGTGGGCCAGCTCTTCCACCTGCGGCGGCCCGTCCCCGCCGCCCGCCGCCCCTCCTACCTGTGGTGAGGCACAGGAGGAACATCCGGTGCCCGCGGCCGGCCAAGCCCAGCACGGTGGGGGCAAAGAACATGGCCTCGTCGTCTGGGTGCGCGATGACCAGGAGAGTGCGGCTCCCGGCTCGGAGCCGGCCCGCCGGGTCCCCGCTCGCGCCCTCCAGGGCGCTCCAAGCCCAAAGGAAGCCGCCGGCCAGGACGGCACCAGCCAAGCCCAGCAGAAGCGCCAGCGCCATGCTCCCGCCGCGACTGCGTCTGCGCGCCGCGGGAGCCACGGCGGCCCCGAGTCCGGCGGGAACCCGGCGCGCCGGCGCCTCGCGTTCCGCGCCGCCTGGCAGCGCCCCCGGCAGGCTCCGCGGGCGGCGGGGAGCCCGGCGGCCCCCGGGGCTGTTCGGGGGCGGGGGGCGGCCCTCCTAGATCGGGCTCGCTCCGCGTTCTCCGCAGCATGTTACGACCTTTGCTCGTTTCCGGCTCAACTTCAGAGCGCCACTGCACGCCGTCCCGTCAAGACCCGTCTTGGCGTCGCCCGTGGAGGGGATTCCCGTGGGCGACCTTATGTGACGGCAGAGATCGCCCCATGCTCCCTTCCATTGAGTCAGTGCGACTCGACTCGACGCGACCCTCCGGGTCAGGGCGGAGCTCGCCGGTGACCAGGCGAGGAGAGGCGCGCTGCACCCGGGCGCACACAGCCCTCGCGGTTGTCCCCGGCGAGCGGCTGGGCTTGCAAGCCGCAGCCCCGGGGGGCGCCGGCCGCCCGCTCTCCCCACCCCTGACCGCCCCCAGGCCGAGCCGTTGCAGCCCCGGGCTCCTCGCTGTGACAGTGCCCCCGCCCTATAAGTCCCAATCTTCTAGAACTCATTTGGGAGCATGCAGGCCTTTCTCGTAACGACATGGCTAGCCAGGTCTTTAAAACAAAATCCGTATGTGAGTTTCTCCTCCGCCAGGAACACCACGTTAGATTTCCTTGAATCTGGGGACGTGGCGTGGCAGCTTGCTGCGGGGACCTAACGAGGTCTTTCACTACGGGAGGCCAGGCGTGCGACTCACAGGCTCCACGCGTTACTTCAAACGAAGGGGCCACTGCGCCTGAGCGGGGCATTTCCATGGGGTCTCGGTGCGAGACAGAGCCCGAGTCCCAGAGACCCCGGCAGCTCGGGCGACGAGCAGGCTGCCCGCTGGGCCGCCCCGAGCCCCGGCGCCCCGCCGCCCCGCCGCCCCGCCGCCCAGGGGGGCAAGGCCCGCAGCCCGTCCTTTGCCCACGGCCCGGGGGAGGCCGGGGCGCGCGGGGGGCGAGTGCTCGCGGGGGGCGCGCCGGGCCGAGGCCTGCATGGCCGCCGCGCTGGGTCCCCCCGAGGACGGACTGCTCCCGGCCGGGCGCCGCGGGACGGGGCGCCGCCGGTCCGCGGGGCCAGGGGCCGGCAGCGGCGCGCCACGACCTCGGAAGCTCGCCGACGGTAGGAGCCGCCGGGGGCCAGCGGAGGGAGTTGGCCTGCCACCCTCCGGAAGGAGGAGGAGCCGGTGGCGGAGCCGCCTTAGCGGCGACCGCCCGGGCTAGGGGGAGGGAGAGGGGTTGAGTCAAGATGGCGGCCAAGGTGGCGAAGCAGCAGCCGCGGCGGCGGCGGCGGCGGCGGCTGGACTGAGCGGCCGGCCCGGCGGCGCCGAGCGAGGGCCCGGGCTCCGGACGCGCGCCTGGGCCGCGCCGTGCTGCTCAGGCCGGGGCGCGCCGGCTCCCACGCCCCGCCGGCTCCGGGTAGGTAGGCCCGGCGCCGGCCGCCCGGCCTCGGCTCCCTGCTCGCCCGGCGGCTGCCGAGGGCTGGCCGCACCCCCGCCCGCGGGACGGCTGGTCGGCGGGGCCCGCGGCGTCGCGGCCCCGGCCGGGTCGGGGCTGGCCCCAGGCGCTCCGCCCTGCCCCCTCGGCCGCCCGCGGGCCGAGCGGGGCGCCCCGGGGAGCCGGGCCGGGCGAGTTTGGAGGAGGCAAAGGCTGCGGCCGGGCCGGGCGAGGGTGCCCTGTGCGCGGTGGGGGCGGCGGCTGCCGGGCCGGCCGGCCGGCGGGGAGGCGAGGCGAGGCGAGGCGAGGCGAGGCGAGCGGCGGGGCCGGCGTGCCCGGGTGGGGCCGGGCCAGGTAGCTGGCCTGCGCCGAATCGGAGCCGGACTGGGTGGCCGTTTGGGGGGTGGGGGGCCTGGGAGGGTGCCCCCGGGAAGACGGGAGCGGGAAGAGGCCACTCGTTTGCGTCCGTAATCACTTGTGGGTGTGGGGTGCGCGACGGGTCGCGGCGGCGGTGGCCGAGAAAGAGCGCCCGCCCGTTCACCCGGGTGCCCGGTATGGAAAGTGCGAAGTCGGGGAGGGCTCCGCGTTCGAGGCGGCGGGGGGCTTTGAACAACAGCACTTCGAGTCGTACCTGTTAAAGCTTGGCACGGGGGTTCGGAGATCTGAACGGCATGGGAATAAGCGATATCCGTGTAAAGTCTTTGCTCCGGATGTGTCAGTTTTCTCCGTGATGTTGCATGGCACAGTGTCGCTGCCACACGGCGCGCCGCGAGACCCGTGGGGCGGGTGATTGTGATCTGTGCAGTCAGTGGGTATTTATTTACCTGTGTCGGACTTGCCCCCCTCATTGTGTTAAGTGTGCACTCCTTTTGTGCACCCTGCTGAGGCAAGGGAGGGACGGCCCACAGGGCCAGTGTGCAAAGAGCAACAGGCCTGGGGTTTAAAAATGCCCCAAACGGCCGTTCTTTCCTTTCTTTAGCAGACTCCGAAGAGACAGCTGCAGATACCTGGGATTGCCTCGTGGGTAATTGAAGAGTTGAAGGCATTGTGTAGTGGTTAATAGTGTTTGTTAACAATGTTTTTATGTGTCCTTTCATAAGAGGATTTACTGGATGGAACTTGTATTTCTCTGAACGGAGTAGCAGGCCAATTTTAGAATCCTAACTAGCCCTAGTAAAGGATTATAAGAGAAGTAGCCACACAGACGGAAATACTGTATCTTATTTTCTCATTCTGCTAAAAGGTTTAACTTTACAGGACGCAGCTGCTTTGCCCTGCTTTAAACATATCGGTTAATGAAAAGCAAGGTTGATATTCACACTAGATTACAGAATCTACCTGATGATGACTGACAGACAAGTAGATGTATATCGCTATGTAAATAGACATACTAGGAAGTAGTTACTTGCAATACCCCCAAATACTTCTTTTATATAAAAGGTTCGTCACCTTTAAACTCCTTTGGAGCGAAAATATTATAGAATGGGTCTTGATGTGGAAGATGGGCAGATTTCTGTGTTTCAGCTTCCTCATCTAGTTAACGGAGGAAAACAGCTGGTCTCTGGGGTTGGCTGGTGTGAGCCTAAAGGGAGCCAGTCGGTAGGAAGTAACTTTAAATAGTGTGAAAGGTTGTATTTGTGTAAGGGAATAACAGCTCCTGCTGCACACTCCCGTGCTTCTCTGTGTGCACATCTCTCATTGCTCTTACACTTTTGTTACAGGTATTTATGTAGATGTTTTATCTCCTCTTGAGGGCAGGATGAGTCCATTTTTGATTTTATCTTTATGTGTAGGGCACTTAAAATTGTTTTTTTCCTGTGTATAATACTGACACTGCAAATATTTTTCAATGAAGATTCTAATTAGAAAAATGTGTTTACATTACAACTTATCAGAATGCACCTGCTATTTGGTGTGACATGTCTATTCATATATAGCTGTTATTCTCTTCATGGCCTCTAGAGGAATATCTACAGTATTTATATTTTTCACTTGATGTCTTATTAGGGTTCCTCCTATCAATACAACCTGAGTTTGGTGTGTTCTTCTAGAAAAAGTTATGAAAATTTGAAAATTAATTTGTAGATTTTTTGCAATTAATTGGGTAAATATTTGTCCCAGGATGAGGCAAATTTGCATCAGTCAAAAACATTTTCCTGAAATTTATGAACTGATGACAAATTTCTTGCCATTTTTGTCTGTTGTAAGGAGTCCTAGTGACACTGCTAACACTAGGTGAGTGTTTCAGACTCCCCCGCTGCTCCCAGAAGGATTGAGGCTGTCTGCTTATGTAGTGTTTCATGAACCTCTGAAGCAGGTCTACCCTGCCCTGTGAGATTGCTGTGACTCAGAACTGTGGTAATGGATAGGTGGTGACTGTGTGGAAGGCAAAAGTCTTTTGATGTAGGTAAACGTCAGACTGTTTTTCCGGTTTTTTTGTTTTTGTTAATCAGTGTGTGTGTGTGTGTTTTTGGGGGGGGGGGTTGTCACAGATGCATGCGCATCTGTTTTGTATTTTGTAACGAAATTTCTGTTGATCCTTGGAAATCACTGAAGCCTCCCATTCCTAGTTACTTCTGTCTGTTCTTTTAACTTTTGTAGATTGGATTTTATTTGAATAAAATATAAAGCAAGTTGTAGAGGTTGTTCAGAATTTATTATATACTGATATATTTGTAAATTAGAAAATCGTATATTTTAGTTCATTCACTTGTGAGGTGCTTTTATGTTCGGAGTACATTTTTAAGTGCTTTAAAGGTAGGTACCGTTGTGGAGCAGATTGATTTTTGTGTAAAAATAAATTGCCGGTACTCTTTAGATTGCCTGATATTTTGTCCTTTTTAGGTTTAAGTATGCAAAAATAAAGTTTAGATAGATGTTTAAGAAAGCTTTTTTTTTCCTTTTTCTGTCAGGACTCAGGGCTCTTGGAAAACTATGAAAAGCTTCTGTAATGTAGTAATAACTACTTGTATATGTAGAGCATCTGTTTTTATTTTGGTATTCTGTGGTGGTGTTTTTCCTCTGGCATTTTTACTGTTCTACAATTCTTTCTACCCTAGGAACTTGTGTGGTTAAACTACTACTTGGAGAGTCTTTAGATACAACAACACCCCACCCCCCAATTGCTTTTGAAAATCTCCCCACCCCCCCATCACTGCCCTGGTGGGGCTTTTGAAAATCTAAGACCATACCAGAACTCTTTGTGTATCCCTGTGGAGTTCTTCAGTTTGCTGTGCCTGTGTGTGCTGCTGTTAATTTTACTTAGTAATGATCTCAAAACAACAAATCTAAATTTAGTAGAATAAAATGCTAATGACTTAGAGTTACACAATAGAGCCAGAATACTCCTAAGAAGGTAGGAGGGAGACATCCTTTTATGTCGTTTGTACTTGCTATGCAGAGAGACCCATCCTTGGGCTTGGTGCTTGGTAGCTTAGTATAGAGAGAGGGTCAGCATAAAAGAAGACACTCTTACAGTGCACGCAGTACTAGGCTCAGGCACAGCAGTGGGGTAGGACCTGGCAGTTTCATTTTGTTGTACGTGGGGTCACTGTATTGGGACAATTGATGACACCTAAAAACAGAATACAGAGTGATACAGCTTATCTAGGCTTACATACTTTACAAGTGAATGAGCCAAGGTTACTAGCAGAGAAAGAAACACTCGTAGTGGAGCAGGTTAAGCATCAAGCTACCCAGTTCAAGCCTTCTAGCCACTCTTTGGGAGTCAGATGAGGCTATCTGCGCCCACAAAGTCTTGAAAACCTTAAGGAACAGGAACAGTTCTGCCTGTGCCATAAGGTTGCTCCGGTTCAGAGTTGACTCAGTGGTAGTAGATTTGACTCTTTGTTTTCAGAAGTGAAATTATCCGCCTACGATGTTGTCATTAACTAGTAGCAGAATCCAAGTTTCCTGCCTTCTGTGTAGTGTTCATCCCACTACAGCATATCATCCCTGAAATGGGTCGGGGTGATCAATGTCACTTGGTTAAAACAATTTGTTTTTGTTTTGTTTTGGCCATCACTGCTCTCCGGTGGTGGGAGTAGGAGGCCCAGCCCCACTGCTGGAATTGAACCTCCGTCCCAGTGGGCCACAGTCCCGCGCACAACCACTACGCCACGGGGGCTCAGCCCCTAAAGCTCTTTCTTATATACATGAGTGTCTATCAATTTGTTTTTCTAGTCAACCTGGACTAACACAGGGTCCTACCAGTCTGCATCTGAACAGTAAGCCTGGTCTTGTTTTGAGTTTGAGTTCTGTTCTACATTTTGCTTCCACTCTATCTAGTAACTTCTATTGTGATCCATGTTAGAGCAGTTGTTGGTGGTAGCTGGGCGCTATTTAGCTTTTTCTGTCTCAGGGTTGTGAAAACTGCTGTTTGGACTAATTATTTCCATGTGTTTTCCTATGTTCATCCCTCTTCTTTCTTCTGGATGGAGACCAGTAGGTGCTGATAAGCTTTTAAGACTTTTTTTTTGGGGGGGGGGCATCGTTGCTCTCCGGTGGTGGGCGTAGGAGGCCCAGCCCCACTGCTGGAATTGAACCTCTGTCCCAGTGGGCCGCAGTCCCGCGCACAACCACTACGCCACCAGGGCTCAGCCCGGTTAAAACAATTTTTATAATGATAGTAATACTGCTCTAAATCTGTCAGTGAAATGGTGATCACTGGAAAGGACCTAGTTTGCTTACTTTTAATTCTGTTTTGAGGAATGTCTTCTTAAGCTAAAACATCTTAAAGATTATCTGGACAAAGTGACATTTCACAGAATTTAAGTATTAGAGTGGACGTTTTATTTTGCCTGTGGTTAGGTCTCCGAGACCCTTAAAAGAAGTCAGAAGCTAACTGCTGCTTGCCTCACCTAATCTCAAACTTCATTTTTTTTAATGTGCAGGGAATTTCAATTACCTTGTATTCTCGTGTATAAGACAAGTTTTTCATCACATTTTTGTTTTTTGTTTTTTTTTTGTGGGGGCATCACTGCCCTCCGGTGGTGGGAGCAGGAGGCGTAGCCTTTGCTCCTGTGGAGCTGGAATTGAACCTCCATCCCAGTGGGCCGCAGTCCTGCGCACAACCACTACGCCACCGGGGCTCAGCCTTTTCAGCACATTTTTAATGAGTTTTTTGTGGCAAAATTAAGTGCCTTGGCTGATTTTCAGGTCGGCTTATATTCGAATATATAGGTACAAAAATAGCATAGATATGAACTTAACTCGATACTGTTTTGAAACTGTATTTATAATATTGCTTATCTATAAGTACTGATGCCATGATACTTAATTTAAAGAAGCCTGTTCTTTTGGGGTTGGTTTTGACTAATGACCATCCAGGACAGACTAGAAGTAGAACCACTGTAGAATAGCCAGCATTGTAAATCTTTATGGAAACCAACTGGCACATCTTCCTCTTCAGGAGTGGTTGATGGATTATGACAACCTTTTGGCTAGTAGTTAAGCACTCAACCATTTCAGCTTTAGGATTCCTTATTTTAAAGGGAAAGGGTTATTATTCTCCTTGGAAATTATAGTAAAAATATGTAGTAAAGCATTTGCCATTTCAACATTTACGATTCAGATGTAGGATTCAGATGAAGTTCATTATGTTGTGCAGCCCTCACCAGCGTCTGTCTCTGGATCCTCTCCTTACGTGTAATGGTCACTGCTAACCTAACAGAGGCTGTTCTCTGTTCTCCCTCCTGCTTACTAACCACTCAAAAACTTAGACACATGAATGGAATCAGACTAATTACTATTTTTTTGCGTGTGACTGATGTTTCACACTATAGTATTATCTGTTTATTTATCTAGCGGTGTATTCTAGAAATTCATTTATGTTTTCGACTAATATTCCATCGTATGTATATGTATGAGGGGGTGTTCAAAAACTCCATGGACAATGGGATTGAAAAATAATTTGCTAGAGGGTAGACATGTATTAACCGGGGTGAAGGGGTAGGCAGTACAGAAAAAGGGAGGTGGGCAAAAATTATGGCCCCCTCCCTCCCAGAGAATGGATTTTTTTCCTAGACTTTTTGAAGCTCCATCATATAGCATATTTTATCTGTTAATTTATTATTTACTTTTTTAAACTTGGCACTTTTCACATAAATACTGAGATGTCAGATTTGTTACTCCATTTATCTATTAAACTTACTGTTTAAAAATTTTGTCATTTTCACAGTTCAGTGATACTAATTACATTTATCATGTTGTATGGTTATCACCACGATCTGTTTCCAAAAAGAAGAAAATGTACAGGCTATCCAGCAATAACTTTTTTTACATTTCCCTCAGCCCTTCATAGCCACTGCTAAACTTTTCACTTCTGCATTTGCATATAAATAGGATCATGCAGTATTTGTCTCTTTGTGTCTGACTTACTTTATTTAGTATAATGTCTTCTAGATTTATCCATCTCACATTATTAGAACTTCATTTATTTTTATGATGCAGTAATATTCCATTGTATAGATATCCCATCGTTTATTCATTCATCTGTTGATGGATACTTGAGTTGTTTAGGCTATTATGAATAGTGCTGTAATAAATGTACAAGTGTTTGTGTGAGTTTCTGCTTTGGAGGCTTGGGGGATGTACCTAGTGGTAGAGAAGCTGGGTTATGTGGTAATCCTATTTTCACTTTTTGAGCAACTGTCAAACTTTTCCACAGCCAGGTGTGTAAGATGGTTCCAATTTCTCCACATTCTCATCCATACTTGTTTACTTTTGTTCTGATAATAGACTTTGTAGTGGGTGACAAGTTGTGGCTTTTGAGTTGTATTTAGCTAATGGATTAATGATGTTGAACATTTTTTCATGGGCGTATTTACTTTTTGTGTATTTTTGGAGAAATGTCTGTTTAAGCCCTTAGCATTTTTTAATTTGTATGTGAAGAGTTATAGGACCTCTAGGAGTTCATTATATAATTAAAAATTTTAAATTTATAATGTAGATTTTATTTTCAATTTCTTGATGAAGTCCTCTGACACAAGTTTTATGAAATTGTTTTTCTACTTTGTTCTTTTGTGCTTGTGCTTTTGGTGGCATACCTAAAAGGACATACCTATTTTATGTTGTATTAAGAACATAAAATATCTATTTTATGTTGTATTAAGACGACTTGTATTTTGCTGATAATGTCTTTTTGGAGTAGCCTTGCCTTATCTTTCAAACTTTATCATACATAAATTCTGCCTGTTTTCCTTTCTTTCTTTCTTTTTTTTTTTTTTTTTTGTGGCATTACTGCCCTGGTGGGAGTAGGAAGCCCAGTCTTGCTCCTGGAGAGTTGCTGCTGAATTTGAACTGTCAACCCTATGGGCCGCAGTCCCGCACACAACCACTATACCACCAGGGCTCAGCCTCTGCCTGTTTTTCAAGCATGTAACCACCTATCACTTTATCTAAGAAATTTCACCTTTTTACTGTCTTTTCTAACAGAATTTTCCTTTAAGGATCATTTTTTGGGGCTCTTATAGTGCCTATAACAATCCATACATCAATTGTATCAAGCATATTTGTACAAATATGTTGCCATCATCATTTTCTTAACATTTATTTTCTATTTGAGCCCCTGGTATCGGCTCTTCTTTTTTCCTTCCCTCCTTCCCCGTCAACCTCGTGACCCCTTAATAAATTATAAATTATATTCCTATCTTTCACTAACCTTTGTCTCCCTTCACCCATGTTTCTGTTCCTACGCTTTGTTGTGGGGACACTGTTCTGTGTCAGTCATTGTGATTGGTTCCCCTTTTTTCCCCATGCCTTCCCCCACAATATGTTTTTTGTTCTGGAAATTCCTAAATGCTTTTTCTGTGCCAATATTATAACATCCTGGTTATTTATGTATATACCCCTACTGGCTGCATAGCCCTTTTTTCGGCTTCACTATTTTTGAATTATTTTCTTATCCTCTTTCTTCCCTATTCTCAGAATAACATTCTGTACTCAGGAAGTGTGTAGTTGATGTTTGTTTAGAGAACAAAGATCCTGGCTGTTGTTGTAGACGATAACTGATATATCTACAGCTCTTGATGCTGAATAGTTGTGGGGAACTGAAAAACAGTAGAAAGCTATTCCAGGGACTAATATGTCTGCAATTAGCGAATTATCAGAGTATTTTATTAATAATACTGTAAAGATTCTTTCATTTCATGCAGATTTTGGGAGGAAAAGCAGCCGCTTATAGCCTGTGCTCAGGTCTCTTAGCTGCATGCTTGCTTAGCAGTAGCTTTCTGCTGTCACCTTCTACTTCCTAGGCCCCCTCTGAACGTCACTGGAACCGCCACTGGCTCTGCTGCAGGGCCCCATGCAGGTCTCTTGCCATCAGCAGTGTTAGCTGTCATTGCCTGCATTATTTTAGATTTCCACCTCCTGCCTCTCTCTGCTGCTGCTTTCTTTGCCTCTTAAAAACTACCGTAAGTGCAGCTGTGTAATATAAACAAACTTCTTGTCAATTTGCAAGCCTGACCCTCTCAGCTGGACCACAAACTAGGCAATCTCCACAAATCACTTAATCCTATTGGATGGTTTTACACACTATTATTTGCATAACAAATCGACCAGTCCTAAAAAGTGTGACATCCTGCCGCCCAGGACCTGGTAGAAAATATGACACTGTCAAGCTGTTTGCAGAGTACTTCAGGAAAAGTCAGGCAACCAACAAACCCTCGGGGTAGGAAACGACCTGGGAGTTCCAGAGTTCTGCCACCCTCTTCCAGTTGGTTTTCTAAAGAACTCAGGGCAGCATAATAGTCGGGGGAGGGGAATTTCCCAGGCATCCCCCTTCCCCCAAAGAACCAAAACAAAAGTCCACATAAAGGAACTTAATTCACCACATGGGAAACTAGACTGAGAAGACTTTCACCTGTATATCTTTTTAGTATTTGAAACAAACCACAAGGTCCCAGATTTATTATTTTTTGGTTTGGTTTGGTTTGGTTTTTAGGGGGCATCACTGCCCTCTGGTGGTCGTGGGAGCTACCCAGCCTTGCTCCTGGAGAGCTGCTGCTGGATTTGAACTGCCAAGCCCGTGGACCCTGTCCTGCACTCAACCACTGTGCCACCGGGGCTCAGGCCAAGGTCCCAGATTTAATACTTTAGTGGTTTCTTTTCTTTTTTTCCCCCCTTTTACTCTTTAAAAAAATAAATGTTCTTGGTTTTGTTGAGAAGTTATTTTTGGTATGAAAAATGAGGTAGAGTGGACCTTTGAGGGTATCTGCATGCATTTTGGGGAAAGGTGGGGTTTTCTTTCCTGTAAAGAATTACAGTCTTGGGCTGAGCCCCAGTGGCGTAGTGGTTGTGTGCGGGACTGCGGCCCACTGGGACGGAGGTTCAGTTCCAGCAGTGGGCCTCCTACTCCCACCACCGGAGAGCAGTGATGCCTCCCCCAAAACAAACAAACAAACAACAACAAAAAAATTACAGTCTTGGAATCTCACAGGGGTGGGTCTACCCTGCTTTATAGCATCACTGTGAGTTGGCATCAATGCAATAGCAATGAGCTGTGTTGGTTTTTTTAATTTAATTTAATTTAATTTAATTTTTTTTTAGGCATCACTGCCCTCAGGTGGTGGGAGTAGGAGGCCCAGCCTTTGCTCCTGGGAGCTGGAATTGAACCTCCATCCCAGTGGGCCGCAGTCCCGCGCACAACCACTATGCCACCGGGGCTCAGCCCTTTGCTTTTTTTTTGTGTGTGTGTGTGTGGGCATCACTGCCCCCTGCGGGAGTAGCAGGCCCAGCCTTGCTCCTGAAGAGCTGCTGCTGGATTTGGACCACCAACCCTTTGGGCCGCAGTCCCGCATACAACCACTACGCCACGAGGGCTCAGCCTGGTTTTTTGTTTTTGTATGCATGTTTTCTCCCCAAATAACCAATTGTGTCAGCACCATTTAGTGGGGTAATCAATATTTAGCACTATTGATTTGAGTT
>PVJH01032270.1:0-22721 GCA_004026705.1 Nesogale talazaci | reverse complement strand
GACATGATCACTGAAGACAAATGTGTGCATAAGCAAAGGTGGTGAAGAAGCTGATGGTGCCCGGCTATCAAAAGATGGAGCATCTGGGGACTTAAAGGCTTGAAAGTAAACAAGCAGCCATCTAGCTCAGAAGCAACAAAGCCCACATGGAAGAAGCACACTAGTATGTGGAATCATGAGGTGTCAAAGGGATGAGATATCAGGCTTCAAGAACTCAAAAGCATAACTTTGCATGCTCACTTTCCTGATATGATCCCTGAGGACTAATTCCTTTTTGAAAGGGAAAAATAAAACCAATGCCAGCCATCAGGGTGATTCTGATTTATAAATACCCTATAGGGCATAGTAGAATGGCTCCCTATGATTTTTGAGACTGCATCTTTGTAGGAGCAGACAGCCTAATCTTTCTCCAGCAAGAATGGCTGGTGGGTTTGAACTGTTCCCCTTGCTGTCAACAGTGCAGTGTGTAACCAGGGACGACGCTGCTCCACCATGGTTCCTTTTTCCAAAGCAAGAGCTCAGCGAAATTTAATAAGAATCGTGTAAGATTTTTAAAATAGCATCCAATACTATTCTGAGGTTTTCAAAAGTGCAAAGTCTTTGTTTGTGAACTGGAAGACTTTTCGAAGTGAACTTTATTTCAAGGGAAAGAAAACTACAGCCAAGAAGAGAAAATCTAAGCACAGAATCACAGACATGTTTGATGTTTATCTTTTGAGGAAGACAATTTTCTGAATACTAAAAACAGCTTGATTTCTTCTCACATTTAATGCTTGTTGTCAACTGACAATGTAACATTTTTATCTTTACATTTACCTTTTTAGACAAAACTTAAATCTAAGCTTTGTAATTTTTAATGTATATCCTTAAAATACATTTTAGCGCTTTTTTTTTCTTAAGACAAGGAGATGTTTCCAAATAACGGAATTATTAGACATGATTGACTAGCATCACTATGGTATTTTTATTCTTCTCTCAGAATCAATTCAGAATCTGTGTTCTTTCTTTTCACTGGGGTTATTTTTCAGGAACTATGTAGTTTATTTTTGCTACCTCAGAAAAGCACTGTCTTCGTGAGAAGCTTCTAAACTAAATGAGAGTAGCATCAGTTTGAGAGGAAATACAGACATTTCTAATAATGCCTGCAGAAGTAGGTCATTGGTAAAGAATCTGAAATGAGAACGTAGGGCTTTATTCCTAGAAATTGGTACAAGAATTAGATTAAGTTATTCTATCTTGAGTGAACACTTCAGAATCTTACCTTCTTTCAAACACTTGATTTGTTTTTCTCAGAGCTACTTATTAGAATTCAATTCACCTTTGTTATTGGTGTGTGTCTGTGTTTTGGAAAAATTGAGGTGTATCAGGATTTTTTACTCAAATGGGGCAGTTTGAAAAGTGTTTGTGTGACATTGAGTCTTAACAGTGTACTTAAATTGTTATTAACCGCCCCTCCCAAAAAAAAAAGTTGTAGTTAGTGACAATGATAGAAAGGTTCAAGGTAGGGCTGAGCCCCGGTGGCGTAGTGGTTGTGCGCTGAACTGCGGCCCACTGGGATGGAGGTTCAATTCCCACTCACAGGAGCAAAGGCTGGGCCTCCTACTCCTACCACCAGGGCAGTGATGCCTAAATAAAAGAAAGGCTCAAGGTAATGACAAAAATGTTGTGTGTTTGTCGGGAACTTGCTGCACTTCACCACCTGTGTTAATTCAGCAATTGCAAGTGCCGCGGGAGCATGTGGTGCAGAATGGCGTGGTGGGCCTGTGGGTAAACAGTCAGCTCCAGTTTACCTTCCTCACCTATCTGATCTTCCCGAAAGAATGTTCCAGAACATTTTTTTAACCATCAGCCTCTCAAGAGAGAAGAACCAGGGATATGGGCCCTTATTTGTAACTCCAACTTTGGGATAGGATGGCCATGTCAGTTCCCAGCACTTTCAAAATGTAGCTTTCCTCCCAAAGGCTACAAATTGTATGGAAGCAATAATTATGATGGTAAGAGCCACCCCAAAAGAAAATCCCCACAAGGATCAAACTGGAACCCCCTTCGAGGAGGATGAATAACAGAAAAGTGGGTGAGGGGTGACAGGGAATGATGTAATATATGAATAAAATAATCTATAACTTATCATAGGTTCATGAGGTAGGGAGGACAGATGGGGGAGAGAAGGGGAAGAAATGAGCAATTGATATCAGAGGCTCAAGTGGGAAGAGATACTTTGAAAATGATAATGGAAGCATATGTGCAAATGTATTTATGTATGTGACTCATTAGAGGAATCTATGGATTGTGATAAGAGATGTAAGAGCCTCCAATAAAAGTATTTTAAAAAAGTAATCCTCTTAGAAGGATCAGGGATAATGGCAATGAGATGCTTAAACTTAAGAGCTAGTACATTTTTGCCGGTGTTTTAAAAAGGCACTGCTGGGCTGAGCCCCGGTGGTGTTGTGGTTGTGCGCGGGACTGCAGCCCACTGGGATGGAGGTTCAATTCCAGCTCCACGGAGCAAAGGCTGGGCCTCCTACTCCCATCACCTGAGGGCAGTGATGCCCCAAAAAACAAAACAAAACAAGACAAAAAGACACTGCTAATGCAGATCTTCCCAAGTAATTAACAGTATATACTTTGACCTGAGTTAAAACTGACTTATGTCTCCCAGAAGGAGGTCTAGACCAAATGGAACTGAGGGCGTGGCATGATAGGACAGCTAGCAGACTGGGGCAAGAATAACCTGCTTCTAAAGGGAGATGGTTTCCAGCAATGACTGTCTGCCTATGTCAGCCATAATACACTGGGGAAGACTCTTGCAGAGAAAAGTAGTCCAGTGGTTTGTAAGCAGGAGCCTGGAACTCAAACAAAATATTTTATATCCATATAATGTTATGTTAACTTACTCTCACTCTGAAAGTACCGAGCCAACCCTACTTGAAGGTAGTTCTTCTATACAATCACCTCCTATTGCTGCACGTGCAGCTTCTAAAATACAGTGATAAAATTCAGTTGTCTAACTGAATTTTCATTCTAAATTGATGTGCAAACACTGAAAATTCAGGAACCTAAGTATTATCTTTCTTATTAGAAATATTGGAAAATTGAATTCATTCGGAGGCCCCATAATTACACTTAAAGCTAACTTTTCCAAGACTTTAACACAAATTTAATAGTTCTATATTGCATAAATGTCCCTTAAAACATCTAAGCATAATAAATACAGTACATTAAATATAAAAATGCAATGCAGTAAATAAAATTCAACTTTCCCCCATTGTTTTCTTATTTTAAACCCTGAAGATTTTCATAGACTTAAGCTTTAGAATTTTTAATGTATGTCCTTGAAATGCAGTTTAGTGTTTTGGGTTTTTTTTTTCCCTATAAGGAGAGGTGTTTCCAAGTAATGGAATTATTATACACAACTGATTACCTTCAATCAATGATACATTAACATGGGGTTCACTTTTAAAATTGCCACTAGCATTCTCACACAACAACAGAATGAGTCTGTGACCTGGCAATGTCTTTTCCTCCTTAATAATGAAAGACCTATTGGATGCTTTTTCCTCCCACAAAAGTCCAGTTTCATCATAGTTGAACACTCACTAAGAAACAGACCCCTCAGACTCCATGTATTCAGCAAAGTCAGCCTTAGATTTATCAGCTTCATCTTTATCTGCATTCTCTGTGATTCACTACACTGTGTGCCTATTTCTTTTTGAAATTTTCAAACCAACCATGGCTGACTTTGAAAACTTTGGGCTGCTCAGCACTTGCTCCCACATTTTTCATCAAATGACTATGGAAGCTTTTAGCCTTCTCGCATACCACTCTCTGAGATAGGCAATAGGCTTCAAGTTGTTTCTGATTTATCTAAATTAAAGTAACTTTTCAATCTCTTCTGTGATCTGCATTCTTTGTTTCATGGTTAACAGTTCTACACCTTTTGCTACATTAATCATTTTAATTACATTTCCCCCACTCCTAAAATGCTGACAGTGTCAACTTAGCCAGGTTGTATTCAGCCACCAAATCAGACAAGCAGAGACCTGATTAAAACCCACAATGAGTTTATTAATTCCATTATGTTTCTCAGTTTTTTGCTAACCTGTACAGCTGGTGTCACTAATTTTCTTTGGCTCATGGTTACAGTATTTTGCACAAATAAAATACAAAGATAGCACAGTGATTAACACACTAATACGGCACTACATGCTGTCTGAGTGACAGCAGCATATAAACAGAGGTGTCACCCCTTTGTATCCTTTGTGAAACTTGACACATAACTCTTCACTCAGATTGTTTTGGTTTATTTTTTTCAACTTGAGATTTTGGTTTGAGTACTGATAAAAGTTATGAACACTGTGTATGTATTTTTTGGGGGGACCATCACTAAGGATGTTTTTTTTTTTTTAATGTTGCTGTTCAAACTTGAAGCCATTGCACAACTGAAGTATCACTATAGTTGAAAATGCTTGAACCTTTTTTTTGCACTCAAAACCAAAAATCCAAACTCATTGCCATCAAATAAATTAGAACTCATAATGACCCTATAGGACAGGATAGAACTGCAGACTGTAATTTTGCAGACTATCATTTTTCTTTCTTTCTTTTTTTTTTTTTTTTTGGCATCACTGCCCTCAGGTGGTGGGAGTAGGAGGCCCAGCCTTTGCTCTGTGGAGCTGGAATTGAACCTCCATCCCAGTGGGCCGCAGTCCTGCACACAACCACTATGCTACCGGGGCTCAGCCTGTAATTTTTCTTTAGAAAAGTAAAAAGCCAAGTCTTTCTCCCATGGGGAAACTGGTGGATTCAAACTGCTGACATGTGGTTAGTGGCCCACTGGGGTTACTTTCTTGTACTAAAGTAAAGCTAAATAAGAACTGGCTGTGGTATCTACAAATTCTTAAAGACACATTTTAAAACACATCTCATTTGTAACCCAATACCTTTAAAATACACTTAAGAGATTTCCAGTAAAGTGACAGGCTTTGTATAACAAAGATATGACAGACCAAATCAAGCAGATGCAGATTATAATCATGGGACGTGAAGTATCAGAGGAAAGGGCAGTTACCATAAAGAAGGGATTGTCACAGCACATCCACTTTGAACTTTGGCAAGTGGTGGTCTCATTGAGGCAGTAGCCCAATCATCGGCTCTGCATACCCAGGCCTAAAGAAGTACCCATATTATGGATACCTTCAACAGATTGAGAGAAATACTGAGGAAACTTGGCAAAAATCAAGCAAAAAAAACTCCAAACAGTTAAAACTAGAAGAATTTAGGAAAGCCTTATAAGAACATCTTGACCCCCAAATAAAATGATTTTAAAAAAAGAACAACAGCAAAAGAACAAATTGACAACATAAGAGATAAATTAAAAACCATGCAAAAATAGACAACATAGAATTGACAGAGTTGGAAACCAATTTCTCCATACCAATCTGCTAGAGTAACACTAAAGCAAAAAAAGATGAATAGGGAGAAATAGGTGAAATTAACCTAAGAATCATGTGGGATTAACTTGCATGTGATTAGACCAAACAGACCAAAAAAAAAGGTAATAAAGAGAATATTTTTTAATTTCCAAAAGCAAAGAAGGAAGCCATATTGAAAGCAGCATTGGAAAAAAATAAACAAAAAAGTTACCTACAAAGGAGAACTAGTTAGACCTAGTTTGATATCCCAACATCAGGCAGACCAAGAAGACAATTTGGGGCAATGTAAAATTCTGAAATAAAATAATTACCCAAAATTTGCATAGTTTAGTCTGGATAGACTAGAGAAACAAATCCAGGGAGACTAGAGTAATTATATATTAAGAAAACATCCCCAGCATATACAGTGATGTGTGAAATGCAGGAAGATCACAGGCCAATGGGTGGGGAATCTTGTGGATCCAGTGGTGGTGGAAGCATCTCCAAGGCTCTGGCTGCCATCCGCGTGGCTCCATGTGGCTTGTTAAAAGGAATGTGAAGCAGAGAGAGATAGAGTGCTTCTTATCTCCAAGGAGGAATACAAGAGTTCTCAGAAGGCACAGGAGAAGGCATGCCCACACAGAGGGATCCATTGGCTGTGACTTGATTGACAGACTCCAGCTTTGCTTAAGTTGACAGGAGATTAATACACATGACAAAGACTGAAAATAAAAAACCAGAGATACCAATTTGTAATGAAGATAATTGCAAAATAAAAAGAATAAATAAATAGTACATTTACAAAAACATTTAAATGAAGAGGAAGTCAATATGATTTCAAGATAGAACAAGCATTTTTAAACTTGGAGAGAAATTAATAAAATACAGGGTAACTTCAGAGAAAACCAGTAAACCATCAAAAAAAGAATTTTGAAGATGTAGTAACACTGAGATAGCAACAAAGGAAATGATGCTACCATCTATAAACAAAATTAACTCACCACAGGAGACAAAGAAACTCACAGCTTCACACACATAGCATTAAATGTTGAATTAAATGCCAATCGAGACAGAGAGTAGCAGAATGGGTAAGCAAATAAACCTGGCAATATTCTACTTTGAGGAGGCACATCTTAGACACAAAGATAAGAACTGACCAAAGGCAAGTGGAAGTCTAAAAAAAGAAGTGTCAATATAGGTTATCTGGTAAACTTTAAGGGGAAAAGTCATTATAAGAGACAAGGACATTATATAGAGATTACAAAAATCAATTGAATAAGAAGTGGCCTTAATAAATGCCTGTGTACCCAATGAAGTGTTCCAAAATATAGTTGAACTATAGTTTGATTATCCATTCTTCCATTGATAGGCATCTAGATTGTGTCCATAATTTTGCTATTGTGAATAGAACCTTGATGAACATAGGTGGCCATATATCTACTCATGCTGTAACTCTTATTCTTTAGGACCGATACCAAGTAGAGTGATTTCTGGGTACATACACACAATGGAATATTACTTGATGGTAAAAAATAACAAGTACTCTTTAAAAATACCAAATAACACGGATTAACATAGAGGACATTACACTGCATGGAAATGTCCGTCACAAAAGGACAGACATTGTGTGAAGACATTATTGTAAAAGTCAAGAAATGGTTTTTGCATTCAAACTAAAATAAAACTTTAAAAGAATTGAAGGGACCGCCCCGCCGAGGGTCCTAGCAGCTCAAGTGGTGGGGTAGAGTGGTAGCTACCAGGCAACCCAATGGCAGGTGCCCTATAGGCCACAGGACTGCAGCAAGCACTCCCCACAGCCAGTATGCCCAAAAGAAGGCCAACCCCACTGGGGGGACGGTGAAGGGGAGTCCGAGAGGACATCAGTGAGGTTGTCAGCTAAACCTGTGCCTGCCAAAAAGGCAGTAGGAAAGATAGCCCTTCACACAACAAAACTGCAAGCAAAAGAGAAAAGGAGCAGAGCAAAGGGAAATCAGGCGAAATAGCACACCAAGAAACTAAAATGGAATAATAAAACACAAGAGTTCAAGTTCTCTGATGAAACAGCAAAGAAGCCAAGTCTGATTAATGTTTATCAACCATGTCTTATCAGTAGGCCCTGTTATCTCCCTTCTTGTACAATCTAGAGGAATATTTTTATCAACTGTTTTGTAAATGCAAGTTTTTTAGTAGCTTTAGGAATATTTTTAAGAAGGAAGAAATCCCATTTCATCCCATTTTAAAAGTTAAATTTTTTTAAGATGTAAAATCATTTACTGATTGCTTATTTTTATTTTATTTTATCAATCCATAATTCAGTTACATTAAACAGTATCGTACAATTGCCATCACAATCAGTTTTAAAACATTCTCCCGTCTTGAACTCCTTGAAATCAGTTCCCCCCATCCTCGAACCCTTCCCCTTGTTCCTTATTTATTTGGTATAATCAGAAAATAGTGGGATGTTGAATTATGGGAAGATTTGACTGCCTTAGGTGTCATTGTAACATTCCATGGAATGGGGGTGGGGTTGTATCCATAATACAAAACACAATTAAGGGTAATTTGGAGTCTGTTATGCATTTGTGTCAATTGAGCATTTAAAATTTTTGTTTCCATATTTGTTTGCTTTTTAAATAGAATCATGTCTGAAAAGCATTCTGTCATTATGACTTTGTTATCAGAACTGTGTGCATTCTGTAGCACGTTTGGTTGTAGTAGTCCAATTTTCCCAATAACCTTGTTATTGCTGTGAAGGATTGAACATTTGAATGTGTAGTGTGTGTGACATTAATTAAATTGTGAATTAGTGGAACTTAATATTTAAAAGCTTATCAACATTTGAAGATAATGTTACTTGATAACCTCTTTTTAAAAATTACCTCCAAATTTAAAGCTGGAAAGTCTCCGGAGTTTATAAATGAATTGTATTGACATGTCATTCTAGGATGCTGGTATATGCATTAAGAATTTTATACAAATTATTCATAATGTCTTTGTATTGATCTCACAATAACCAATAAAATGCCAATTAGAAAAAAAATTGGAGGGAAGAATAAACAATTCCACAGTAATAGTAAGAGACTACATTGTACCACTGTTGATACAAAAACATAGAAGAACCAGACAGCACAATAGGCTTGATCTCATAGGCATATAAAGAGCACTCTACTCAACAAAAGCACAATACATATTATTTTCCAACACACATGGGACATTCTCCAATATAGACCATACAAAGAAAGCCTCAGTAAATTTAAAAGTACAGTAAGACATCTTCTCAGACCAAAACAATATGAAAACAGATACCCAAATTAGGAAAGAGCAGCGGGAAAATAAAATATATAGACTCTTAAGTAAGATCATGCTTAGGATGAAAAATTCAAAAATTCATGAATTAATCTTGAAACCAATAACATCGATAAACCAGTGACAAGGCTTAACAATGCTCCAAGAATTGATGGACTATCACTTGAAATGGTTCAACAAAGGAAGCAGCATCACATCTATACCAAGAAATTTGGAAAATCTGGCCAACCAATTGATCCAGCCAACCAATTGGAAGAGATCAATGTTTATGTGAGGTGATCCTTAGATTGGAGGTCAACTACTAAGGAGGTAGTTTAGCAGTGGGTTTCACCTCTCCCTCTCATCTTGACCCTTTCATGATCAGCTCAAATGCCAATTCCCTCAACAATGCCCCATTTACTCCTGGAAAGTATTTTGTGCTTGAATTAACTTATCACATTGTTTGGGATTTGGGTTTGGGGGACATCTTATCTCACCTTCTCTACTAAAGATTGTGAAGTCTTTAGTTGGGGAAAAAAATGTATCTAAGAAAATGTAGAAATTATCAAACTGATACTGTATCAGATATAATTTACCTGGAAGTAATGGAATACTTGAAGTAGTACATTGACAGGGAACCAGTTTAGAAGAGGTTGTAAATAAAAGGGATCTTGAGGAGTCCTGATAGCCCTGTGGACTAGGCATAATGCTGCTCACTACAAGGTTGATGGTCAAACCCACCAGCCACTCCTCAGAAGAAAGAGGAAGTCTGCACTTGTAAAGATACACAGTTTGGGACTGTGATTGCTATGAGTTGGAATTGACTTAATGGCAGTGGAGCTTTGTGTGTATAACCACAATAAAAAAATTAACCAGTTAATTACTTTAAAAAGGGTGTATGTGACTTATTCCTGATAGATCTTAGATGTAAGCATAGGATACAAAAAAGTGATTTATCTGTGTTCGATTGGCTCTGCAAAGGCATTCAACTATGTGGATCATACAAAGTTATTGATAACATTGTAAAGGATGTAAATTCCTGAATACTTAATAGTTCTCACGCTGAATTAAAATGATACAGTGTGGTTTAAAATCAGGAAAATTGTGTGCTGGGGTGTATCCTTTATTTGGTCTGTATGCTTAGCTGTTAATAAAAGAACCTGCATTTGCTGAGCCCTGGTGGCGTAGTGCTTGTGTGCAGGACTGCGGCACACAGGGTTGATGGTTCAAATCCAGCAGCAGCTCTCCAGGAGCAAGGCTGGGTTTCCTACTCCCACCAGGACAGTGATGCCACAAAAAAAGAACGTGCATTATATTAAGAAGAGCATGACATTAGTACTGGAGGAAAACCCACTAACTACCCGCAATATCCAGCTAATACAACCACCTTGTTCACTGAAAGCAAAGAGGACTTGAAACATACTAATGAAGATCCGAGATTACAATCTTCAAAACAGATTATACTTCAACATAAGAAAAACAGAAAACCTCTAACTGGACTAATAAACATCATTATAAGTGGAAGGAAAAATTGAAGGGAATTTAATTTTACTTAGGTATAGTCAATGCTCATGGGAGCAGTAGTCAAAACTGTATTGCATTAGGCAAATCATCTGCAAAATCTCTCTTTTAAGTGTTAAAAAATAAAGCTCGCACTTTGAAGACTAAAGTGTGTCTGATCCAAACCATGGATTGCCTCACATGCATATGAAAGCTCAAAATGAGTAAGAAAAACCAAAGAAGACTTGAGGTATTTTAATTACTGCTGTACAGTGGACTTCTAGAGAAAAACAAACCTGTACTAGAAAAAGGTACAACCAGAATAATTCTAAAAATCAAGGATGACCACACCTCAGCTCTGTACTTTGTACATATTATCAGGAGGAGCCAGTCCCTGGAGAAGGATGTCATGCTTGTTCAAGTAGAGGGGTCGGTAAGTGAAAGAGAGTTCCTTTCTGTCATGTGCATAGGGTGGCTCTGAGTTGTAACTGAGTGGATGGCATCTAAAAACAACTTGAAGGGAAAAGGATGATAATACTTGTGCTAACATTTGTTAAGGGTCTTATGGGTTTGGTGATTGAGACAAAAATCTTATCTTCATAGAACTTACGTTTTTAATAGGAAAATCACTCATGACCCTATTCCCAGATAATTGTTACCCAGACAAGCTTTTCTGACCTAGAAAAGCCCAGTTTGTGATTAAGAATGTGTTCTAACCAAAATTGTTGTAAGTGTTCCATAAAATGTCAGAGTTAAATAGGTAATTTTCCTAGTGACAGGGACAGTCTGTCAGCTTACTGTTGGTTAACCTGGGCCTATTGCTTTATGACATCAGGAGCAATTCCAGTTGCAGTCTTAATTGTATAATTATTCTCCATGCTTTTGCTTCTGTTTTGAGGCACACTGTCCCAACTATCTGGTGGAAGAATGCCCAAGGAAAGGACCAGATGTGGTATGAGGATGCCTTGGCTTCTAACCATCCAATCATTCTGTACCTTCATGGAAATGCAGGCACCAGGTAAGGAAGGAGAGACAGCAGGTGAAGACCCACAGAGACGCATTTCTCTACATTGTATAGCCCCATTTGAGATGAAAGATGTTAAAACCAGCAGGAGCAGTTGTGCAGAATTTGAGTATTATCCCATTGCAATAAGGGAGTATGCATTCTGGTAGTGTAATTACAGGATTTGAAAGTAGCATGGGATAGGGTAGAGTTTTATTCAATTGCCAATTTGATTGTAGCAGTGTTTCCATAATCAGGTTTGGTCTACAAGTGGACCCGGTCTTACTACTTTGAGAACCACAATACTAGACAAAAACCAAACAAAACTCGTGACCCTCGGAGGGTTTTCGAGACTGTAACTGTTTGCAGGAGTAGAAAGACTTTCTTCTGAGGAGCTGCTGGAAGTTTTCATCTGTAGACCAGGCGGATTACAGCCCAACTCATAACTTCTACACCATCAGAACTCCGACAGTTTTAGATAGTGTTGGGAAATTGAGTCCAGAAACCCCTTCTCTGAAACTCTGTACAGGAATCGGAATTATGGCTGCTTCTATCTGTCAAAACAACTTAGACCCCTCAGGCATGAGTTGAATGGGTATTCCCTTCTTGCTTATATAATTCCCACCAGCAAGGTATTTGACACTTTGAGCTTTTAGAAAATAATAATTCCAAGTGAATAAGAAAGTCATAGTCTTTGTCACACAGTGAAGGAGGCTTACTGGTTATTTATAGCTACATATAACAGCTGAGGAAATGTGGTTGTCATTAAAATTTGAAGCTGGGTCTACTAGATTTTTTATTCTAGGTTGATGAACTTGATGTGGCTAGATTTAGCAGCTTTTACCTATGTGTGCAGACATGTGAAACCTGAGCCAATGTAGTCCTGTAGTCCCTCAATTGCATGGTGTGTGTGTGTGTGTGTATGTGTGTGTCTACAAAATGCTGAAAAGGGAGCAGTGGTAATCTCAAAGAAAGGGTGGCTGCAGGCCCAGGGAGACCAATGAATACTCAATCCCAGCTGAATATTCATAACAAATTAATTATTTTAGATTTGGATCTATCACCATGTGGTTAGACTAATCATATGTTCTTTGTCTTGGATGTAAAACTAGCAGAATCAGTGCATTTGAATGGCAGTTTTGGTGTATGAAGTCTTTGCCCAATTTTCTTCTAAAGACTTTCATGAATAGGTTTAATAGCACCTCCTTCAGGCGGCCTGGAGTTTCAGTGATTATCCCTATCACAGGCACCACACCCTGTGGGACCAGATCACTCAGGGTCCGGGAGGAGGAGGAAGAGTAGAGGTGATGGGTGGGGGAGGGGAGGAGGAACAACAGCTGAGGAAATCCTTGCTTGGGAAACTTAGTCACTAATGTTTTGTTTTTTAAACTTTCTAAGTGAATTAAATATGAATTTGCATATCCGATCATCATCTGATTATCACTTTTGTATTCAAGAACCCAGACAATTGGGTTCTTGCCATCTCTCTCTTTTAGGATATTGTTCTCCCTTTCATTCAAATGTAGACCTATCTGTCCTCGAGTTTATTTCCTTTTCCTGCTTCTTTTGTAAACATCAAAGTCTGGGTCAGATGGTATAAGAACCTTTCCATACTTTATTTTTTTCTTCCATACCAATGATTTCTAAAAATATGTGATCTTTTCACTCAGCATAATGCTCTTCAAATCCATCCAGGTCATGAGGTGTTTCACAGTCTTGTAGTTATTCTAATGTGTGTATGTACCAAAGTTATTGTCTTTTTCTTCTTGCTATTTTGACTAGTGCTGCTATGCACATGGGTAGGCATATATCTGTTGCTGCTGTATTTCTTCCTTCAGTAGGGTATATACCAACAAGCACTATTGCTGAGTCATATGGTATTTCTATTTCCAGGTTAAGTGCTTTCCACAGTGCTTGTACTGTTTTACAATCTGACCAGTAGTGTCAGAGGGTTCCTAGATCTCTGAGCCCCCTCCAGCATTAGTTTTCTGCTTTTTTGTACTTTGCTATAGATTATCTCATCATCATTTTGATTTGTATCTCTCGTTTTACTAATGATCTCGAACACTTGTTTTTATGTTTCTTGGCCACTTAACAGTCTTCTTTGGTAAACTATTCATGTTTTCTACCCAGTTTTTATTGGGTTATTTGTGTTTTTCTTAATGAGGTGAAGTTTTCTATAGATTTTAGAGATTAGTCTCTTATCTGATATATCATTGCCAGTTTTTCCCCCTGACTTGGGGGGGAGGGGTTGTTTTTATTCTTTTGATGAAAATTTTTAATGTGCACGAGTGTCTTATTTTTAAGAGGTCCCTGTCATCTTATTTTCTTCTGCTATATGCGTATCTTCATTCTAATTATACATTTATGCCATATATAAGGGTCCTTAAGTTTGCCCCCTTTTTTTTCATTGATGATCATTATAGTTAGAGGGTTTATGTTTAGGTGTTAAATCCATCTTGAGTTTGTTTATGCATTGAGATATAAGACCTGTTTTAATCTTTTGCAAATGGAAAATTTGTCACAGACCAGCTCTCACATTTAATGTGTTTTTCCGCCCTTTGTCAAAGATTAGGTGGATGGATTTCTGTGTTCTCCTTTTTTTCCATTCGTCTGTGTCTTCTCATTATACTAGCATTAGACTATTTTGACTAGCATGGCTGTGTAATAGGTATTAAGATTGAACACTGATAGGCCTCCTACTTTCTTCTTATTTAGTAGTGCTCTTTGCTTATCTCCTATCTCTTTCCTTTTCACATAAAGTGGCTGATAGATTTTCCATCTCTTTGTGAAATGATGCAGGAATCTAGATTAAGATTGTGTTATAATTGTAGATCACTTTGAGTAATAGATGCTGTGCCTTTTTTTTAGGTTCCATATGAGAACCAGCATGGAACTAGCCAGCATCGTGCAGGTCGATGTGGTGCTGTGAGCCCAGTTGGCAGATGAGGGAAGGGCACGTAGGCAGAAAAATAAAGAGAGCTATGCCTGAGCCTTCATGAAAGAGAGCAGCATGGGAGGAGTGTCTGGTGGAGAAGGGCACTACAGTGCTCAGAGACACTGAAGAGCAAGGGCAAAGTCAGGAACTATTTCCAGGGGGATAGACCAAGTGTGTACTTCCCTCATGTCTCTCATCTCTGTTTGGGCTCTCTTCTGCTTTTCAAAGAGTAAGTGACGATAATAGCAGCTTTTGCTATTGTTAAAAATTATCAAAACCACCCAAATGTGAACATAACCTGTATTCCAAGAAGTTACTATATACCTTCAGGGAGACCATTTTGATTTCAGAAAAAGAAATGGCTCAAAGAAACTGGCTACATTGAGGCTAATAAGAAGATGGTGAATCGGGCTGACCCCTGGTGGCGTAGTGGTTGTGCGCGGGACTGCGGCCCACTGGGATGGAGGTTCAATTCCAGCTCCACAGGAGCAAAGGTTGGGCCTCCTACTCCCACCACCAGAGGGCAGTGATGCCCCCCCAAAACAAAACAAAACAAACAAAAAAACCCCAAGAAGATGGTGAATTATAGAATATGGCTAATCATAGCATGATTTATTGAATTCTACCTTCCCACTTTCACTGTGATCAGGGATGTCAGATTACATGATCATCTTTGACCTTCAACCCCCCCCCAAGAGTCCAGTCCCAATGTGACTCTTGAGCACTGAAGAAGTTCTGTTAACACTTTAAAAAAAAGGCAGAAAACTTTTTTATTATGCACTGGATGTGGGAATTACATATGAAAGTATCATTTTCATCATTAAAAAAACATTTTATTGGGGGTTTTACAGATATTATAACAATCCATAAATCAGTTATATCAAGCAAACTTGTACCTATGTTGCCATCATTTTCAAAACATTTTTCTATTTGATCCTTTTGATATCAGCTTCTCTTTTCTTCCTTATGAAACCTGAATTTTATATATGTGTGTGTGTGTGTGTGTGTATATATATATATATATATCCTCTCCCCTTATCTTATACTGTCTGCTGTGTCCCTTCACCTATAATTCTGTTTATCATTACCCACAGGATGAGTTAGACAGCTATCATTGCTATCAGTTCCCCCTTCCTCCCCTTTCTCCCCCACCCTCCCTTTACCCTCATGGTATCACTGCCCCCATTACTGTTTCTGAGAGGTTTATCCTGAATTTCATGTGTTGGAAGCTCTTATTTGTACCAGTTTACTTTTTCTGGTCTAGTCAGATCTGTGAGATATAACTTGGGTCATGATAGTGGGGGGAAGAAGCATCAAAGAACTAGAGGAGTGTGTATGTTTCGTTGGTGCTATACTAAACACTGCGTGTATTATCCCTTTCATGTGACCCTTCTGTGAGGGAATGTCCAATTGCCTACAGATCATCTTTGGATCTCCACTCTGACCCTTCTCTTTCATATTGACGTAATTGTTTGGTTTTGAACTTCTGCTACCTGATTCTGATAACTTCCTGATCAGACAGGCTGGTGTGGTCCTTCCATGTGGCCTTTGTTGCTTCACTGCTAGATGACTACTTATTCAACTTCAAGTCTTTAAGACTCCAGACGCTATATCTTTTAATAACTGGGCACCATCAGCTTTCTTTGCCACATTTGCTTATGCATATATTTTGTCTTAAGTAATGGTGTTGATAAGGTAAGTATCACACAGTGCCATGTTATTAGAGCAAAGTGTTCTTGTGTTGAGAGAAGACTTGAGTAGAGGTTCAGAGTTCATTTGCTATCTTAATACTTTAACATATAAATATATGTACATAGTTAATACCCCCATCATTATATATTAGTATAGTTCCATATGCACATGCCTATATTAAGCCTTTCTATAGATTTTGCATCTTAGTTCTTTCCTCTATTTTCTTTTACTTTCTTCCTGCTCCACTATCATGTTCACCCTTCTTTTGGCTCTCAGAAATTCCTCTGGGCTACATTGTTGAATTGGAAATTATCTTTTTTGTGTGTGTGTGGCATCACTGCCCTGGTGGGAGTAGGAAGCCCAGCCTTGCTCCTGGAGAACTGCTGCTGGATTTAAACTGTCAGCCCTGTGGGCAGCAGTTCCATACACAACCGGAAGTTATCATTTTTATATACTACAATTTTCACAATTTATCATCCCTCCCAATAGATTGGGGCCTACCCACTTCCTTTATTTTCCTGTTTCCCCTTTGATGGATATTATTTCCCTTTATCAAGCTAACATGTCTATCTTCTACCTTATTGCTTACCCAGCTCTCATCTTCTCCTGCCCCTGGTAGCCATCAAGGTCTATTTCTTTTGGTATGATAACTTTCATCTTAATTTTATATATATCTCAACTCATTTTTTCCTTTGTGATTGACTAGCTTCACTCAGTGTAATACCTTACAAATCCATTCATGTCATGAGGCATTTCACGGTTTCATCAGTATTCTTTAGCGATACCTAGTATTTCATTGTATGATATGCACCAAAATTTATTTATTTCCCTATTGATAGGCATGTGGGTTGTTTCCATCTTCTTGCTTTTGTGAATAACTGAATACTGAATAACTGAATTGTGAATACTGAACGTGGATGTCCATATATATGCTTGTAGTTGGTACTTTGTTTCTTTTGGGACTAATATCTGTTTTCTTCTTTCTTCTCCCCTGACATTGTAGAGGAGGGGACCACCGTGTGGAGCTATACAAGGTAAGGTACACTCACAGGATGACACAGTGTGTGCATGTGATAGCCCACATGCTAGACCAGAGGTTCCCAAGCTTCTATGGTCTACTGTCCTCTTAAAAAAAATTCCTCATGACCTCCCTAGCAATGAAAACCTTTTGTACTCCAGCCCAGAATCCAGGATAAAGTGTAGGTATCTGCTCTTACAATGCCTTAGATCATTCCACACACCAACACGGGGCGGGGCGCCCACTTTGGGAAACTATGTGCTAGACAAACAGAAGCAAGACATAATATTGAAAGTTGATCATGATTTTTTTTTTGTAAATATTGGATGGCAGTCCCCTAGCTGACCCTGCCTTGAGAGGATTTCCAGAGTGCTGCTATGAGGGGCTCACACTCTAAATATTGGCAAATAACATAAAAGGTGTTTGGAATGACCTTTAAGGGTTGTGGTGCTCATAAACACAAAATTCTCTGAGCAGGAAGTGTGACTACACTACACGGGTCACAGACTTAGGATGGCAGAGACTTAATTCCCCACTTCCAAGAGGCTACGCCCTCAGAATCCAATCAGATACCCCCAACAGAGTCAGCAAGCATGCTAGCTGGACTCCTCAAATACACGAGGTGGCGCAGCTTAGTGGCACCAGTCTGCATACCTGCTGGTGGGTTCTGCTCTTCATCAGTGGTGTCTGCCTGTCACGATCACTCAGGTTGGTCTCCTTTTACTTCCCTCAAACTTACAATTTCCATTTGCTAGCAGGGCAGGAAAGAACATAAGTAGATGTGTGGCACATTATCGCCCTGGCATGGTAGAGAGCTTTTTTCCCTTTGAATTCTATATATATTGAATCATCATTGGATCATCTTAAGGTAGAGGACTAAATACCTTCATGTTCCCCCAAAGCCTTAAAATCTGGAAATAGAAAACAAACCAACCTGAGACTAGAGCATTCCCCTATAGCCAGCACTGGAGCAGAGCCTCCACAGACTCAGCCCAGCTGTTGCTTCTTTCCCAGGAAGGACACCAAAGTGAGCCTGTGGAGCCCTGGTTCGCAATAAATGTGCTAAAAATAATGTACCACCAACTCTAAAGACTGAAATAGGTCTAAATCCTTTAGGGAGAACCTTTGGAGCCAGCTGTAAACAGATTGTATGCTCCAGAGTAGATCATTTCAAAGAAGCAAACCATGATAGGTTAGTCACTGCAGTCTCACCACCTTCTAACCTCCCACAGCACGAAGGAAACTCAGGTTAGAAAACACTTGACAGACATTAGCACTGGCACAAGGCACTGGCACAAGATTGGACAATGTTCCCAGAAGAGCCCAATATGCAATATATTCTCTTTTTGTGAGAAAATGCACATCTTCATATCCTCACCATGCTATAGTCACCTCCTTTGAGAGAACACTAGAAACAGACATTGTGATATAAGGGATACACAGTGGAACATTGTGTGAGATAAGGGACATACAAAAGGAAACACTTTATCGATAGAAAGCAGCTGTGGGTAGGTGGCCCACTATATTTTATGAGGAGGAGAATGTCACACTTTTCCACACCCAAGTATGGACGTGTAAGTTCTTTGGTGTGACCCTTGCCTCTCACAATCTGGTTCTGTTGGTGAGGACTGGGAGTGGAGATGCAAATGGGGGTACAGCAAGAAAAGACTCTGTCAAATTTAGAATCTGAAAAATGCTGGATTATAGTAAAGGATCTCAAGTCACATCTACATTCTGAAGTTCCTTCTCCTTTTGGGTCCCCTGCCCATCTTGTTAGGTTATTTAAAGACCCCCAAGCTAGAAAATCAATCAGGGCACCAAGGTAGAACTTGGGTGACTAGTCAGAGAGCAAAGTTGCCCTCGTCTGAGACGCTTGCATTTGTTGCCCCAAAATGTTTATTTTTCACTTCACAGGTGCTGAGTTCCCTTGGTTACCATGTGGTCACCTTTGATTACAGAGGTGAGATTTCTTATGGAAGAAGCATCTGCGTCACCCCTCTAAGCAAACTTAGTCGCTGAGGGTAGAGTCCGAGTTTATCTCATTGGAAGATGTCTGATTGGGCCCCTAGTATATGCCTTCTCTCAAAACTGACATGTAGGAAGTGCAATTGGTTCTCCTCTGAACTCGGGTGTTCCATTTAACATTGCATTCGGTAGCATTTGTCTTGTTTTGAAAATAGAAAAGGAACTGGTAAGAGAGAAACAGTATTCTTCCTTTATTGAATGAATTGTTGGATTTAGCACTGAAAGGTCATGCTATTTCAGATTAAGAACAACTCTTTGATTTATTCTAGGGATATTTTACCTTAATGAGCACAAAAAATACTTGGTATTAACATTGAGCAACTGTTTGAAAAAGTATATTTCTCAATACAGTCCTATGCTAGAGAGAAAGGAGTGCTTGGGTGGCTAGCCTGTCTTGTGATAAGACTGTGATACCAATCTGCATAGATGAAGTAGCGGTGGGGTAGGTGGGCTTGAAATGAGCAGTTCTTGGCTGGATGTGCAGTTTATGTTAATTTCCTTCTGCTGCTATAACAAATAAATTCAGTGACAAAATAACATAGATTTGTGATCATATGGTTTCAGGGGTTAAAAGTTTGAAATGTTCTCACTGGACCAAAATCAAGGTTTTCCTTAGAGAATATGGGGTTTTGTGTGTGTGCATGTGCCTTTTTAGATTCTAATGGCATCAGTGTTCATTGACTTGAGGCCTTCTTCCATATAGGAAAGTCTTCCAATGGTGGTTGAATCTTGCTCATACTTCTTGACTTTCATTTATAGGGGCCATGCATCCTTCATTATAAGAACCTGTTTACATTGGACTCTTCTGTATAATCCAGAATACTTTTCCCATCTCAAAACAGCAGATGGCTAAACTTAATTCCATCTTCAACTAAATCTGCCTTTCTGTGTAACCTAACCTATGCATAGGTTTTAAGGTTTAGCATGTGGACATGTTTTGGAGGCCATTATTCTGTCTGCCACATGGATGATTCTATTTCTGGACTGGGCCAAAACTCAAATGGAGGAGGAACTAGAAAGTAGTTCATCCTCTTATGCTTTTGCTCTCCATACTGCATGCTACAATCCTTAAGACAAAAAGGGACTAGTCTTTTTCCTGTACTACTCCCTGTATTTCTGTCAAGCAGTGGGATTCTATAGTTAGCTTCAAGTACTTTTCCATTCTTATGTAGTATTTGCATGTCTTAATCAATATATGAAGATCTTGGAGACATGACATCACTTTTCACGTCCACAGGTGATGTATCACTGGCAATGGACTAAGATAGAATTACCAGGAGACTCAACCTTGCCAGTCAGCTGTAGCCTCTCCCTATTCCTTCATCTTGCGTTCCCTACTCCTTACTCTACCCTCTTCTACAATCCTTGACCTCCCTTTGTCTCTGTGTTTCTGCAACTCTGCCCCTGCTTTTCTGTCTGTGTCTCTACCTATCTGCCTTTGTGACCGCGTCTGTCTCTGCCTGCAAGTCCTCAACCTATCTCCTCTACCTCCTTGCATTGTTCCCTCGATCAGGGATCAGGATGACCTGAAATGCCAGGGAAACCTCTGTGCACAGACCCTATCTGTTTACTCATGCAGCAGAAATAGCTCTTTCTAAAGGCTTGTATTTTCAGATCATTTGATGATGACTCAGAGACAAGCTACGGAAAAGGACCATTGTACCTGATCTTTCTTAGAAACTCTGGGCTGAATAGGAAAGTCTTTGGGATTAAGGCTTGGGAAATTAGTAATGTAAAGTTTGGCTTTCCTCTCGTATGTAAATGAGACGCTAATTTTATTCTCAGGTGAAACCATTTGTGCAGTCCATTTCTGAGGGAGTCCTAGTGGAGTACTGTTGATATGAAATGAGGCTTTCTACTCCTGTAAAGATTAAAAGTCTTGGGAACTCACAGGGCTACAATAATCAGAATTGACTTGTTAGCACTGAGTGTGAGTTTTACCCTTCCTGGATAAGAAATCAGAATTGCCTTGAGCTAGAAAATTGTCTAATTTAGTTTCCCTCTGGAGCATCCTGACTACCCGGAACTGGATAGTAACTGGGTGGAAAAGTCAGGTTCAGCTTTTGCTTAGCAGGGGCCCACTGCTCTTGGAGGCCTTACAGCTCCTCATTCAGGGTCTCTAGGGCGATCTGAACTCGTTGTTAAGTGCCATCGAGTTGGCTGCCCTCATACTGACCCCATAAGACAACAGAACAAACCACTGTTGCTGGGAAGCCGCACAGTTGCTTCTGTTGAGTCCATCCTTGTAATCACGGTGGCAGTCTCTCTTGTCAGAGTTCTTCCTGCCCCTACTTTCCGAGCATCCTGGCCTTCTCCTAGTAACATATTCAAAAGAATGCGAGTCAGAATTTCTCCTTCTTGCTAGAATAAGGAGCATTCTGGCTATATTCCTTCTAAGACATTTTGGTTTGGGGCTGTTCGTGGTACTTGTCACACTCTTTGCCAGCACTATAAAATAAATGCATTGAGTCTGCTTCTGTATCCCTTATTTATTGCCCAACTTTCACATGCATATGAGGTGAATGAACATACCATTTCTTGGACAAGGCACACTTTATTCCTTAAAGTAACATCTTTGCTTTTTCAACTCTTTAAAGAGGTCTTGTGCAACAGACTTACCCAATGCAATATACTGTTTGAGCTCTTTATTGCTGCTTCTGTGAGCATTATATGTGGATCCATGCAAGACAAAACCCTTGATAACTTCACCATGTTCTCCATTTACCATGGTGTTGCCTGTTGCAGTTATAAGGATTTGTGTCTTTACATTGAGTTATTTAGGCTGAAAGCTACAATCCTTGATCTTCCACAAGTGCTTTAAGTCTTTGCTTTCAGCAAGCAAGGTTCTGTCATCTGCATATTGAAGGTGGTTGATAATCCTTCTTCTGATTCTGATACTGCACAGTCTTCATCTAATCCAGCTTCTTTGATTATTCGGTCAGCACACAGATTGAAGAAGTATGGTTACAAGGTACAACCCTGGGACTGAGCCCTGGTGGCGTAGTGGTTGTGCGCGGGATTGCAGCCCACTGGGTTGGAGGTTCAAATTCAGCAGCAAGGCTGGGCCTCCTACTCCCACCACCGAAAGCAGTGATGCCCAAAAAATAAAAATAAAAAACAAGGTACAACCCTGACACACACCTTTCTTGATTTAAACCATGAAATGTTCCCATTTTCTGTTAGCACAGCCCGAGCTCATAGGTGGGGGAATTGTTTTGCTTCCACTGCCTGCACAGGGTTCTGTTAGAGATTTCATCCTGGACTAGCCATCAATAATGTCTGAAGTGCTAGGCGGTTGAAGAATACAAGTCTATGGCTGGTAGCAGTCTGATTGCCATGTTTGTTCAAATCTGTAGCCGGCAGGAGTTGTGAGTTCAGGTGGGGCTGCCCCTGTCTGTATAATAGTGAATGACTTCCAGGAGCCTTGGGATAGAGTATGAATGCCCCATCTCACAGCAATCATTATGACTTTGGGGATTATAACAGGAAGGAGGTGGCAGAAATAGATGAAGAGCTTATAGAAGCCTCCTTATAGAGGGCTTTGGATATTGATGTCTGGAACTTTTGGGTCCCAAATTGGAAGAGCAAGAGGGTGGTTTGCCCCTCAGGCAAGAGGGAAAGCTTTTTGGATTTGGCTTGTTTGGATTTTCTTACCTGTGGGCAAGAGACCTAACCAGGGTTTGCACCAGGCTAGGTATAAGGTTTCTGGGAGGTAGTTTGTTGACTCGACTCTTGGTAAACCAAATTTACAACCCATGAATTTAGAGTCACCACTAAGGGGACCTTGAGTTTGGCAGAAAGAAAGTGATCAAGGAACTAGTGTGAGGTGAGTAATGGCCACCACCACCC
>PVJH01032269.1:0-22851 GCA_004026705.1 Nesogale talazaci | reverse complement strand
CAACAGGGAAGTAGGTAAAGGGAGACTTTGGCTAGTGTATGATATGACAAAATGATAATTTATAAATTATCATGTGTTCATGAGGGAGGGAGGGCTGGGGAGAGAGGAGAAAAATGAGGAATTTAAAGGTTTAAGTAGAAAGCAAATGTTTTGAGAATGATGATGGCAACAAATGTACACAGGCGCTTTACATACAATGGATGTATGGATGGATTGGGATAAGAGCTGTATGAGCCCCCAGTAAATGAATGAAAAAACAACAACTCAGGATCTGTTCAGTAAACATCCTCCATTCATAATAAGATCTAAATCCATGGGAAAATAGAATGAAGAGAAAATGGCAATTTCTGAGCCCCCTTCATAGGTCTGCATTGTTTGGAACACACAGCGTGATCTGCTAGCACTGAGCGGTCCTGCAAAACAGACTCTACGTTTGGGAAACTTGGTCTGAGCAGAAGTGTCTCACACCTATCATGAATCAATTTACAACGATTACACATAGAAATGATGATGCTTAAGTAAAATGTATATTTCGAATCAACCTCATCTGTTTCTGGTTACCCCTTTAAGGTGGCTACCAGGTCATTGGAGATATCAGCTGTGGTCCGTTTTGTATCTTGATTGGACAAGGCTGCTCCCAAACATCATGATGTGGCATTTTAAAAGGAGTTAATATATACGCCCCATTTGCCTTGAAAGAAGTAACACGGCCACTTTCCAGATCTTTTGTGTTAGAAAGGCAAAACAAAGCGAATCACACTATCTGAATTATGGTAATGAAAACTGCTGGGCTCAGTTTTTAGCAGAGAATGCACACAGAGCTATACATTGTAGAGAGAAACATTCTGAGTCCCTGAATTTCTCTTTTGGGCCTTTCCCTTGCTCTTGCTTTCATTTTTCTGGTTCAACACAGCTTTCCCTCAAGCTTAAGGCGGGAGGCCATCTTCATTTTCCACAAGCGAGCACACAAACAATGGCCTGGAGGTTTGAGAGATAGGAGTGGACCCTTCCCCAAGTGGGTACAGTTAAAATCAATGGACCCTTCCCTCCTCCAAGAACCAGTGTCCCAAACCTGTCCTGCCTTTGGTATGGTAAATCTTTCGGTGCCCACTGCTGTACCCCAAAACTCGGCGTAGATGTGAGCAGGAACATACACAGAACAACCCAGCCTCTTTCACCCATTTGCCAGGCAGGATGAAGGCTGAGGAAGCAGAGGGTATTAAGCAGAAATCAAAGACAGCCAAGCGCTAATGGTGTCTAATTAGCATAACAAAAGGCACTGCCACAATCTTTCAGTGGTGGGCAATACATCTCATTAAAGAAGTCTGAATAACAATTACTTTCTACCAATCCGTCCCCTCACCCCACCCCCCGCAGCCCCGCCCCCACATGGCTTGGCTCAGCTCCTAGGAACCAAGTGGGAGCCGGGCTCCACAGCGCCTGCTTGCTGGGTCAGGCTGCCGGGGAAGAGGCGCCTTGCGCTCTGTGCACCTGCATCCAGGCCTTTATTCCTGTCTCCTGTCCTGCTGTGAAAATGTAGCTCCTTCAAGCACATACAAGTCCTGCTAGGCGGCTTATAGGAATATCATATTGAGAAATATCAACGATGACCTTGAAAACAAAACAAACCCCATGCATACTAGTTCCTCACGACCTCTATTGATGTCTTTATTTAGAGAAAATAGACCTATTGGGTTTATTGTCTCTTTTTCTCTTCACCTAGTCGGTTCTTCTTTAATATTACTCCATTGTTCTTGGACTTATGGCAACGGTACAGAAATCCTCCCAAACGTTGTGGTAGGCTCATCTTTCTCTCTCTCTCTCTCTCTCTCTCTCTCTCTCTCTCTCACACACACACACACCATTTTAAACGGCATTTGAGTTCAGCCCATTACTCAATTGCTCTCTCTTTCCTCTGGATTATAGCAAATGGACAAAAAAAAAAAAAACCCTATGAAATTCAACACAAGGAAATTGAGGCTTCAGGTGTGCATGTGGGTAGTTGTTTATACATGTAAACAAGGATAATAATAAAAAAATACTTTAGAGCTTCAATACTTTAGGCTGAAGAAGACGCAAGCTTCGAGGACTTTGTTGTGCTTCACCAGCACTCCTTCCTATCAGTCTGCGTTGGGGGAAGAATTGAGGGAGGAGGGGAGAAAAAAAAGGATGCAGGCATTGAATCCAAACAATTGCCAATCCTGAGCTAATTTTTTTTTTTTTCCTGATTGGGAACACCTTTCAAAAGGGGCTCTGGTTAGGAGGGTGGCTTTCATTTCTTCTTCTTCTTCTTTTTTTAATGGCCTCTCCTGCCAAGCACAATATTACCCAGTCTCCTTAAACCCGCACGCTGCCATGTCTACGCATTGCTCTCGGAAAAAGCTGTTTATCACAGATGCAGACAGGAACTGCTGCAATCGTTTCTGAGACTAAATAGCAGGAACCTGGCCAACTCACACTATTAGCTGGAGAAGCCGACCGAATCTATTTAGGACGTCTGGGTTTTCAACTGCTGCAAAGTTTAAACCGTTGCGAAGTCTGGCAGGAGCTGGGAGACCTTGAGGATATTTAAATCATTAAAATTATAGGCTGCAGACCTAGGGTGAGCCATTTGAATCCTACACGTACTCTGCACGTGGCCCCATACAGTTAAAATGAAGCTTGGGACCATCACTGAAATTCTAAAAGAACCGTGTGTGTGGTGAACTACTCAACATTCTGCACTTGACTTCCTCTGGTCTGCAGGTCGAGTGGATTAATTGATCCTCTTGCCAACTCGATTTTTCTCCTGACTCATGGTGCCGGTTGCAATATGGTCAGCTTTTTAATGTCTTGACGATTTGCCCCCTAAAGTTTCAACAAATGGTTCTAGGGATATGTAACGTATTGTTACAATTACTAGACGGCTTTGTCTTTTAAAGCTCTTTCACGATCACCTTGAACTTCAAAAGCCAGTCAGTGATCAAGTTTCTCGTGACACTCAGATTCCAATCTATGGCCTCGAATGTGGTCAGAATTTTTTGGGGACCTTAGAACATTCTCTTCTTTCAAACAGATGTAGGGCCCCAGCTGATAGGATTCAGAGCATGAAGAGCACTAATCAGGAAACCTTGGGGTATCTGTGGATCAATGGAAGAATGTTCCCTTCCTGCTTGAGACTAGATGACTTGACGGCAGTGGGTTCATAGGGTGAGAAACCCAAGTTCGAAACTAGGCCACTGTGTAATTACAACCTGTCACCAGCCAGTGGAGGAAGATATGCTGCTGGGAGACTGAAGGAAAAGCCTTAGTGACCAGTCAATGCAAACCTTACAGACCACAAGGGTCAGCTGAGAAGGGCACGGGAGCTGGCCTGGGATGGGTCTGGCCTCCCCATGATTGGAGAGCTGACTTGAGGGTAGTTAATGATGACATCCAAGCCTCTGCTATCAGAGTGCAGCTGACCCAAGCCCACATGAAATGGTGGGAGATCTGGAGAAAGGGGGCAAGGCTAAAGACATGATCCTTCAGAACAGTTACCCACCCTCACCATGGAATCGGGAAGCCTCTCTATGTTAGTCTGGGTAGACAACAGAAACAAATTTCATAAACACACACGTGTATAAGAAAGATGCTTATATACAAGAGCAATTGAATATTGAGAAAAAGATCCGAACCCAGTCAGTCCAAAGTCATTAGTTGGATATTAATCCATATGTCTGATACCAATCTATAAAGTTCTCTTCAGACTCATGAAACACATGCAATAATGTCAAATGCAGGACGATCATAGGCCAGTGGGTAGAAAGTCTTGGGATCCAGTGGCATTGTAAACATCCCAGCGCTAGCTGGAGTCTCTGTAGTTTCTCCAGCTTCAGAGGTCTGGTAGCATCAAAATAGGTCCATGTGACTTCTGCTCAGGGATATCATGCAGGAAGTGAGCCTTGTCAGTTGAGTCACTCAGGCTGCGAGTGTTGTCAATAGAAAGTCTCCAAGGGAGAGAGAGTCTCCTGATTCCAAGAAGGAAGTACCACATTTCCCAGATTCCTTGAGGAGAAGGCCATGCCTGCAAAGAGGTCTCATTGGCTACCTTTAGATTGACAGGCTAGACTCCACCCCTATTCTCTTAATCCGCAAATTGACACCAGACTAGGTGACTATCACACTCTGTCACTAACTAGCTGTTTGACACTGAGCCAACCATTTTATCTCAACCTCCCTCCTCTCATCCGGAAGGCACACTGGTGCTGCAGCGGGGGGATGTATGGGGCTGCTCACAAGAAGGCCAGCCGTTTGGAACTAGTCGCCGGTTGGAGAGAGAAAGATGTGGCCTTCCAATTTTGTACAGAATGACAGGCTTGGAAACACACAGGGCCAGTTCTGCTCTGCCCAATGGGCTGCTCTAAGTTAGAATGGACTGGATAAACAGTAAGTTGTATGAATTTTTGTCTTCCTTTGCCCCTGGGGTGAAGTGACATGTGAGAGCCAAATCTGGGTCTGGCATGCTGGTTTCTTTCTTTTTTTGGGTGGGGGGGTGGGCATCACTGCTCTCCGGTGGTGGGAGTAAGAGGCCCAGCACCACTGCTGGAATTAAATCTCCGTCCCAGTGGGCTGCAGTCCCGCGCACAACCACTACGCCACCGGGGCTCAGCCGCATGCTGGTTTCTATGTGGAGTCCCACAGAGTGACTCCCATGTTATGCAGGGTCTGCTGGGAGCCCATAGAAGAAAGGGAGGCTGCACAGCAGTGGCCCATGCCACCATCAGACACCAGCCACGTTTCATTGTTTATCCCCACCGTTCCTTCCTTTCCCTGCAGTGTTGGTTTGGGACCACAAATGAAAGAGTGAAGAGGCCATCCTTTGGAGGGATATGGTCTCCCTGCTTGAAAGGGAAAAGATAAAAATTACTGGTCAACTGATTATGTGGCTTGAGGCTTGAGTTGTATTTGCATAGATAACTGATCTTTGGGGAACCAATGGACTTAAAAGTAAAGACCACCACTTGTCCGTCTGTTGTACTGGTGTGACACATGTTGCTGGAAGTGATGTCACTGGGACCTCAAACACCAGCAGGGTGGCCCATGTGGACAGGCTTCCTTAGAACTTCTGGACTCAGAGCAGACTAGGATCAAGGGGCGGACTGTCTGCATCTGAAGGATTAGCCACCTGTAAATATCAGTGAAACACTGGGCTGGAAGGTAAGGCCCTCAGGTTGGAAGGTCCCCCAAATATGATAGGGGGCACAATGACTGCAGTAGTGGGCTAGAACATGACAACAGTTTTGAGGATGGTGCTGGCATGGGCACAGGGTCACAAGGAGTCAGAACAAACTCTACGGCTCTGAACACAACAGTGACGAGAGGCTGGACACGGGTCAAAGAAGTTTGACTCTGATTAGGAATGCAATCAATAGAACTTCTCAAACCTCCAAACATAACAAACCACCTGATGCCAAGTGAAGGCTGATGCCCGGGCATTACAAACGTTTTGGCCTGGGTTTTGTAAGTGGCTTGCCAGACCTATCCTCTGAGTTCTCATTTGAGGAGGGTGCATATTTTAGTAGCTCTCCAATTTTTCACTCAAAACAAACAAAAACTCACTGCATGGTACCACTGTCGACTCATAGTAACCCTATGAATAAGACATGGAGAACGGCCCTGGGGAGTTTCCAAGACTTTAACTCTGTGGGACTAGAGAGTCCTGTCTTTCTTCCATGGAGCAGCTGGTGGCTTTGAACTGCTGACCTGGGAAATCATGGCCCAAAGCAAAGTCACGAGGCCACCAGGGCTCCTCAGCTCCTATTTAATTGAAGAGGAGAATCGTGTGTGTGGAAACTTAGTATTCAAACACTTCTATTGTATATATATATATATATATATATATATATATATATATATATATATACACACACACACACACACACTTCCTTAATAAGTTAATTTTGTCTTGTATTTATCTATCTATTATTTAGTGGGGAGGGGGAACTTACAAATCTTACAACAATCCATCATTCAATTGTACTACGCAACTTGTACAACATCATTTCCAAAACATTTTCTTTCTACTTGAGGCCTTGGCATCAGCTCCTCTTTCTTCCCCACCCTCCCACCCTCATGGATCCTTGATCAATTACACATTACCGTTGCTATTTCGCATATTACGCTGTCTGTTGCCTCTATTCACATGACTGAGATGAAATGACATCGAATACTGTCTTGGGCACCTCTATCCAACTGGTGCTTTATAGCAAGAATAATTATTAAAAAGCCCTGCCGCGGATATACGAACCATTATTTAGACAGAGTAGAAAGCAATGGGAGGGATTAGACAGGGGACTTAAGGAAGCCGAGCCACCATCCCTGGTTGACATCCTTCTTGAGGTGGGAGAATACAGATGGGAGGTAGAGATTCTTTTCCTCCCTTTTCAAGCCTTGAGTCAAAAGGCTTTCGGAGAAGTAAGTTAAAGCGGCTTCATGGGGAGAGAGGAGAAAATTCTCCCAATATTGTTAAATCTGCAATTCGTTATTTTTTTTTTCCTAGTCGCTACTGGAAAGAAGATGAATTAGTGTGAAAATCAACCTGAACAGCTTCGTGTGGCTTCTAAAACATTATCCTCTAGCTGCCTGAAAGAGTTAAGGCTGTATAAATATTTATCATTCTTCCTTCAAAAGGATAAGAGAAAATTCCCTTTGCATACATGAATTTCAGAGTGCTCAACAAACATGAAGATATGGTCAGGGGCCCATCATCTTAATGAGGATATGGTAATGATAAAGCTTTTCAGGTTGTTGTTTTTTAAACTTCGTTTATATGTGATCAACATCTAGAGTTTTTAATTTTATACCAGAGCATGCACAGACCTAAGATCAGTTAATGCCCTAGGAAGCACATGGATGGGATGATGAGAATACCATCATAGGCTTATAGTGGGGCCGGAAGAAAGAGTCATTAAAAGTGATAAATAGGATTGTCTTTCTTAATGCTTCGCAACTGCATGTTCAATACAGCTGGCCAGTGACTATGCATTTTAGCTGTCTTTATTTTTAAGAGAGCTGCCAGATTTTAATTACAGATTAAACAGTTATTTGCAAATGAGAGCCTCTTCATTACCATACCAGAGTCATCATCATAAACAATTCTCTGTGAAGACACAGTGTATGGGATATTGGGTGATATTTTAAGGACAGTACATGGACACATCACTGCCCCAGGCTAACATAGCCTATTCCACTGAAGCACAATTGATGGCCTCCCAGCGTTTAAAGGGAAATGCATTACTTAGATCAGTGTTTCCCTGATGGGGCATTTGAACAGTCAAGGGAAAGGCTATAGAAGCAGATACCTATACTTTATCCTGGATTATGGACAAAAGTTTTTAATTGCTGGGGGAAGGGAGGTGTCACTGAGTAAATATCCTCCTCCACCCCCTGAAAGGGCAGTATGCCAAATAGGTTTGGGACCATATGATCTAATTGAAAATTTAAAAATGATTCTTGACGCTAACAGTCTTTGGAGTTCTGGGGGTTACAGGTTGCACTGCTAAATGGAAGGTGGGCACCAATCGCACCTGGGGGGAAGACTTGGCTTTCTACTCCTGTCAAGAGTGACTGCCTTGGAAACTCACAGGTGCCATGAGTCTCGCTATCTATTGACTTGATGACAACGAGGTCAGTGTGGGTTTGGCTACTTGCGGTCATATCCCCAGTGCCCAGAATAGTGCCTGGCTCATAGGAAGTCCCAGGAAGTATTTGTACAATTAATAAGTAGAGAACCAACACCAGGTGCTGCTGAGATGATAAATCACGACCACCCGTGCACATTGCAATAGAACTGTGCTCCATAGAGCTTCCAATGGCTGCTTGTCCAGAAGAAGCAGATTGCCAGGCCCTTTGTACAGGGCACCCGTAGGTGACCTCTAACCTCATGAGTTTTGGAGAGCATCTTGGCATGTTAGCCGTCTGTACCACGCAGGCATGAGTGATGCCCCAGCTCCTCTGGCAGAAAGTGTTACAGTTAGATCGTCATGCATGAATGTGTTTTCGAGAGATTGAGTTCGACTATTTACTCTCAGGGGCCAGGGGATTAGCATTTTCTTTTCGTATGACCAGCGCCAAAACAACGAGTAGCTATAATAATGAATTCCACTTTCACCAGTACTTCTTTTTAACTTAGGGATGAAGAAGCAGAGAGACTCCGAGTAGCATGCTTGAGGTAATATGTAGCTGGGACTCATGTCATGTGCTCCTGGATACAGTGCCAGTTCACACAGCTCACAGGCACTGGGTTTCCTAGCTCAGTGGGCTTGTTGCTGTGGTGGTTGTTCTGCAGCGTGCACGGCTGCATCCGGTTTTTGCTACCCTTTGCTGCGTCTGGAAGAAGGTGCAAAACAAGCTCCTTAAGAAAGAAAAACAACGAAACAAACTTTAATCACCACTAATCGGTAATCTCAGAAAGTGGATGAAAAATTGAAGATGTATTTCAATTATAATACAGCAAAAATGGAAAATGACTAAAATATTTTCTCAAAAGAATCTCCCAGGATTCTCTGTCTTATATGAAGGGGGCTTCAAAAATTTGACAGGAAAATTCCAGTTAGCATTTAATTCTGTTTTCCTGAGGAACTTCGGAAGCTCCCTCATTCAGTTGAAACTTATAACCACGAATGGCGTTGTATATTCTGAGTCACAATATGAAGACCCAGAAAATGGCAACACTTCAGATCTGGGGTTACAAACTGGCTTTAGCAAGGGAAGGATTCATTGGTTTTTACCATTCACAGATCATGAGGTTTAGGGAAAATGAAGATGAGGCATATGAGCCAGCTCTTTGTGGACCAGAGAAAAATCACAGGATAAACCACAAAAAGTCCTTCAAAAGATGTCACAGTTCCTTTTATTTTTAATCAAGGGGGTGCATATATATAATATATATATATATATATATATATATATATATATATATATATAAAATTGGTATCCCTCACTCTGCATTTGCATTGTGGTGCTGGCAAAGCATATTGAAAGTACCAGGCACTGCTCAAAGGATAAACCAGTCTGTCTTGGGAGTATGGCCAGAGTGCTCCTTAGAGGCAAGGCTGGGGAGACTTCCTCCCACCTCCTTTGGACACGTTGTCAGGAGAGGCCAGTCCCTGGAGGCGCGGTGAAAAGGAGGAAGGCCTGGACGAGATGGACAGACACAGTGGCTGTGTGAATGGGCTCAGGCATAGGACAGCGGGGAGTACAGTGCAGGCCTGGGCAGTGTTTCCTTCTGTTGGGCAGAGGCATGGTATGGGTTGGGGCCATCTCAACAGCACCGAATAACCAGTGTCACTCTCATGATGGCAGAAAGGTGGTGGGGCACTGTGTTCGCCTAGGTAGCCCAGAGGAACAAAATTCATGAACACTCCTGTTTTATACGAGAGTTTTATATAAAAGGATAAGGGCACGTTAAGCATCCCACCGCAGCCCGTAAGGCCAACATTATCCCATATGTCCGACACTGATTGACAAAGTCCTCCTCCATCTCACAAAACACACACAATGACAATGACTGCAGGAGGAAAGCTGAATCAGTGAGCATGTCAGCATCTCAGCACTGGCAGGGGGCTCCACACAGCTGCGCCACACCCAGGGCTGCATCAGGATAGGTCCATGTGGCTTCTCCTCAGGGATGTCTCCCAGGAAGTGGCTTGCCGTTACAGCAGGGAACTGGCTAAGGCAGCTGCACCCCGGTCTGACCGCCAGAGAGAAGGAGACCAGAGAACAAGAAAGGCGAGGCTCCATGAGCCACTTAACACTCTGCCCTTCAATGGATCCTACATGTGTTGATCAGACAGGCTGGCACAATGAACTTTAACTGTCACAGGCACCATTCTTTAAAAACCTAAAATGTAAATCCAGCTGGCTTAGTTGTCATTTCTGATTGGCTTAGGCAGTCTCCCTCTGAGGCTTGAGAAATGGGTGAAACACAAAGTAATTACAACTGGGATGAGGCAGGTAACCCTGGCTTCTTTCTAAAACACTACCAGGGTCTCCAGGGCATACCAAAGATCCCATGAACTGGTGTTGCAAAGCCTCACACGTGGCTTCGCTGATTCCAAGTGATGACTGGTGGGAAGGTGAAAGGGAACGGTTCACGAAAAGGTCCAAGTGACAGATGGAGTCTATTGACTTCTACCACAGGGAAGATTGTAAGAGACCATTGTTATTAAGGGAGGAAAACATACACCTTTCCTATTTTAAAAGAAACACGGTCTTTCCTCTTTCTGATCTGAGAATTACACAGGGCACACGTCACATTAATATGTTAATGTTTTATCTCATTTTTAGCACAATAATAATTACAGGACTTACACAAAAATACATTTTACGTCTGGCTCTTGTGTAAGACTTTTGTCATAGGAAAGTTCCTTCACTACGCCCCATTCCTCTCAGAGTGTAGAATGATGATAAGTGTCCCTTTCTGTGATCTTACTCTTTCTCCATGGAATGGCCCTGTGCTTGGGAACAGTATGCCTGTCCCTTCAATCCCCACCCCTCATCTTCTCCTTGCCCTGTGCTTGTCATGTCGGCTGGTGTGAACTCTCACTCAGATAATCCATTTATTTAGTTGCTATCCTGGACAAAGTACCAGCGTGTCACAAAACAATACGAAATAAAATGAGATTCTGGCTTTTATTTCCATGAGCTGGAAGGGCTAGCTTTTGCCACCTATAAAACAAGAAAACACCTGTCACCTTGGAATCCAAGAACCTTTGAGATGTGTACAGCTCAACTGGAATACAGAGTGCATTTTCCAATTTCACTGCTCACATGGGTTGATGCAATCTTTCCAGTTAGACAGGTTAGGCCATTAGGAAATGTTTATCATAAATAAACTATCACAGCGTGTGTCTGTGTGCTCCCCTTATCTTTTGGGGAAATAATCAAATTTATCAGTAACTGACTATTCCTCAGTTTCCATATGAAACCCAGGGTTGGAGTAGATGCAGCTAACTGCTTTTGACAAAATGCATCTCCTTGCTACAACAGAAGAAGAAGAAGAAAAAGGACCGGATGGAAGGCATGAATAATAGTCAGTCAGGTTGAAGAGCATATCACACTCTATATCACGGTTGAGGTTTTGTAAGCCAAGTGGTCTGCCTGGGTTTGAAACACCGCCCTTCCTCGTGCCTTCGTTTGTTAGAAGTTTATGACACGAAGGCCCCCAAACGATAATGTGCCATTTCTAGACAGGATTAGGGTTAGTGCTGCGGTGTTGGTAGGTGCTGTTGAGTGGTCTCCCACTCAGAGCGACCTTGTGGACACCAGAACAAAAGGTGACGTTGCCCAGTCACTCCTCGCAGGGGTTGTTCTGCTTGACTCCATCGTGGCAGACATTATGTCCGTCCACCTTGTTGAGGGCCTTCCTCCCTCTCGTTGCCCCTCTGCTTTTCCAAGCATGAGTTCTCTCTAGGTTTGAGTCTCTGCAAATGACATGTCCGCAGTGCGTGAGTCTCCATCTCACCCTCCTTGGCTGTAGAGATCATTTTGGCTATAGTTTCCCAGAGGCAGATCTTCTTGCCAGTCCATGGTACTTTCAACATTCTTTGCCAGCACCATGGCTCATAGGTGTCCATTCTTCTTTGGTCTTCCTTATCCAATGTCCAACTTTCACATTACTACAGGGGGACTGCAAATACCATTGATTGGGCAGTCCAATAAAAATCACAAAAATGTCTTAATAATTACACAATGTAACGGGCTCTACCTTTTACTTGATAGCAGATGTACGCCTCCCAAAGTAAAATGTGGGTACTTTTGAAGGTTGGAAGCAATGTTCTATTTACCAATACAATAAATATCATGATACGTACAAAAAAATCACCCCCAAAATGAAAATAAATCATTGTGGTAAATGGAGAAAAAATTAGCTTTCTTAAAGAAGGGGAGAAACTTAACTTTAAAGAAGAATGTCATACTTTAAAGATTTTTATTCTGCTGAAGTTTCCCTAAATGAACTGAGAACTCCCCCAAATCTAAAAAGCTTATCTCAACATGTTTGCAATGTAAGAAGAGTCTTGCTTATATGAGTAATTCCACTGAGTTCAGCACACAGACGTGTGGACTTTCTTCTCTAATCACCTGAGGGCTGTAAGGATCAGTTTTAGAAAAAAATGAAGCTTCCACACCACGACAAAGACGTTTTCAGGCAGATTACCAGGGTGAGGGGAGGAGCACTGGGGGGCGGTGGTTACATGTTGAACTGTGATACTCGGGGCCAGCAGTTCAAAACCACTCCCTGCTCCCTGGGAGAAAGACAGGCTTTCTGCACAGGTGTCTTTACTCGTCAGAGTTGCTGCCTTGGAGCCTCACAAGGGCGGTGCTACCCCATCCTTTTGGGTGGCTCTGAGTCAGCAGAGCGTATGGTTTGGCCTTAGTATCAGAGGTTGTTAAGGCCTTGTCCCAGGATAAAGTGACCAGATGTCCCACTTTTTAAAATTTATCCCGCGTCCTGCGGCGTTTTAAAATTAAAATAAACATATTACAATACTATTTTGACATTCTTTTTTTTTTTTTTTTTTTTAATTTTTAGGCATCACTGCCCTCAGGTGGTGGGAGTAGGAGGCCCAGCCTTTGCTCCTGGGAGCCGGAATTGAACCTCCATCCCAGTGGGCCGCAGTCCCGCGCACAACCACTATGCCACCGGGGCTCAGCCCACTATTTTGACATTCTATGAAAATTTTTGTTGCTCCATGTAGACCAAATTTTTAATCAAGAACCACCGCCCCCACCCCTGGTCAATGGTGTCCCGCTTAAAATCTGGTCACTTTACCCTGGGAGATTGTGCTTAAGATTGCACGGCTCATCCTTCATGCACACACCTGCACAAGTCAGTCCCCAACAACACATAGGTTTCCCTTATTCAGGCTCGACATTTACAGAAAAAAAAAAATAAACATTGAAAATGACAACCTGGAGAGATGAGGGGTGTCTGGCAGCAACACCCACTGGCCTTTAAACTCTCCTTCCCGGTTTGATATTTCGGTGTTTGGCTATGCTACGGTCAAGCCAGATTAACCGGTAAGAACATTCATAAACCGTTCGTGGTGCTTTTTATTTTTCTCATCCTTGTACTTTTTTATTTTATTCATCTTGATCATTTTCCTTTTTGTTGTTTATAACAAAGGAAACATACTATATGTACTTGGACACTCCATCTCATCAAAATAGTGACAGCATCTCAGTAACGACCCCTGGGGCCCCTCCCACTGTGGTTCTTTTTCATGTCTTTTTCCCCTCATCTTTCCCTTTTACCTCTCTTTACCTTTTTTCTCTCTTTCCCCTGTCAGCTCCAGCCTCATCATAGTCTTCAAAGTCTTCTCTTTTGTTGTGAAATTTTTTTCCCTTTTATGGAAATATCTTCCCTTTATAATAATATTTACTTTTATAAGATAGACTAACTTTGCTGAACATGATATCTGAGGGATAATCAATGAATATGGCCCATTTAGCCAGAATTCCTTATGGGACATAATTCTTGATTTTATTATTTTTTACTTTTTTTCCAATTATTTTACTGAGGGCTTGTACATCGCTTATCGCAATCCATGCATACATATACTGTGCTGAGCACCTTTGCAGGCCTGTTGCCACCATCATTCTCAATCGTTTGTGGTTTTAAAGTGATCAATGCATACACAACGCTTTCCTGGAGAAGTATACGCTTGCATGTAAATGCCAACAGAAGCATCGGCCGATCGAGGCCTCCCCCTCCACAGCCTTAACTGAAACATGCCCAAAGGAGCTGCCCAGGAGTGGACCCCACTCAGCGACTGCTCCTGGGGTTCCCAGGGCTGTAGTCTTGATGGGAGCAGACTGCCACCTTTCTCCCCCATGTCGCAGCTGGTGGACTCAGACGCCCTCCTGTGTGGTGAGCAGTGTGTTTCCTTGCTGTGCTGCCAGAGCACCCTTTAAATAAGTGACTCCTCTTCCAGGAAGGTCTCCAAGAGTCAGCTGTGCAGGAGTCTGCAGTTTTGTTTGATTCCACTGAGGAAATGTACCATTCCACTTTGTTCTGAAGATTGAATGAATAGCTCCTGAGAGCATTCCACAAAGATCAGACCATGGAGTGCTCAAAAGAAACTCTCTATGAAGACTTGGGCCCCAGAGACACCCTGTCCCTTGCCTGTGGTCCCACGGCTGGCATATGACAGACACTGCCCGGTTTATAGCTGGAGGCCTGGGTCTAGGTGCCAAGCTCCTAAGCACCAGGCTACAGCGTGCTTCTTTCAAGACAAACGCTGGTTGTAAGCACTTTTACAAATGCCTGATTAATCCATAAGTGCCTCCTCGCCACTGAACTCGCTTTTACGTTCCACCGGGGGGCTGTTTCCTCTGTGAAGGCCCTCCTGCCCTCTGGAAGGTATGGCTTTCTGTCATCACAGCATCTCCCACAGCAGTTAAGTGGGTGAGGCGCTGGGGTGCCCACAGCAGATCACAACCAACCACAGTTCTGTGGAAGAAAGATGAACCTTTCTGTGCCCATAAGATTCACTGGTTCCGAAACTCACAGGGCAATTCTACCCTCGCCTATAGGGTTATGGTGAGTGGGAATTGACTCGATGGCTGTGCATTTAAAGACAAAAACTTTCTCTTGTCAACGGTACAGCACAACGCGCATTGTGCTAGAAGTGTGCAACACCGCCTCCCCTGCTAGCCTCCTTGACTAGCCAGTGACCAACCCTGTATCCTCAGCATCTTCCTGTTATGCCCGGGACATGGCCCATGCTAAGGAAAAGCCTTTTAATGGTGGGAAATGAAAAACATTTTAAAAATGTGAGCATCCATATCCACAGAACAGTTGTCTAGTTCCTTCTCATGGTCCTAAAGCAAGAGTGGTTAGCTTCTGTGCTTCCTTCTCAAGAATAAAGCAAAAGAAAGGGTAACGGCTACATGGATATACGGAGACAAAAATATTTTTACAATATAAACAGAAGCTCTCACTTGTTAAATTGTTTCAGAACTGTTGCTTTACAACTCTAATATTTCAAGGAGTTATCACTAATGCTTGGCTTTTTCCAGTCTGACTTGCTGAATTTGGACCGGCCGACAGGAAAGATTCATTGCTAGGAAAGGAAGTGATGCTTGCTAAAGGAGAGGGATAAGGAAGATTCGGGAAACCCTCCCCAAGGTGACTTGCACAGCGACACAGCAGCAGACCCAAACAGACCCCCAGCCAGCAGGGTGGCAGCACCGGGCAGCACCTTGTAGCAAAGTCTCTGGGAGTCTGCGTCCATTTGGCAGCAGGGAACAAGGAGAACTTATCCTGAACTTAAAAGCCAAATAATATGCCCGATTTTGACCACACCAAACATACTGGGCACCCACACTCTAGGTGTTCTGTTCTGGGCAGGAAGAGGGGAAGCTGATTTCAGAAGTGGAGTGATGTGTTAGAAATGCTTAGAAACAGCACCGTAACTATCGTGCGTGAAGAAAAACATGGTCACTTCTGACATGAAAGAGAGAGCGGTGAGAAAGGGCACGGGGAGTGCCAGTGAGTGTCAGCTGTGCGGTTGTCACAGCTGAGGTCCTGTTACTTTGGCCTGAGGCTTTGGCCAGGAAGGAAGTGGCCTCCTTGGACGAGACGCAGGCAAACGGGGAAAGCAAGGGTTCTGCTTTCATGCCGACTCACCACATCTTAGCACTCCATCTCGTCCATTTCAGTTTTGAAAAATCTTCCAAGTGTGTGCTAAGGTCTCACAGATGAAAAAACAAAACCCAAGACCCATAACCTGGTGGAACTTTACTGCTTATGGATGGGGGCAAATGGGAAAAAAACAAAAATAAACAAGGGAGAAAGGCACGGTATATACATGGTCTTTATGAAACAGTAAGAACCCCTCTCGCTGGGCTCTTCCTGTTGCTGGGATGGAGTCCTGGCGGGGTAGTGTGTAACGCTGGGCTTCAATTTGCATGGTCGGCAGTTCAAACCCATCAGCAGTTCCAAGGGAGAAGGATGAGGCTTTTCTCCTCCCATCAGAAGTTACATTCTTGGAAACCCCCGGGGAGGGGGGGGGCTGTTGCTGTGAGTCAGTATTGCCTTGATGACAGCAGTCCTGTTGTTGGTGTCTTTGAGTCCGCTGTGAGCCACAGTGAGTGCCCTGTGCACCACAGAACGAAACCCCATCCCATCCTGTGCTATCTCTCATAATTGTCCTTAGGTTTGAGACTGCAGATGCAGCCATCACCATGTCGATCCATCTCCTCGAAGGGCTTCCTCTCCTTTGTTTCCCTGCAACGTTGCCAAGGGCGGTGTCCTTCTCAGTGGTGCAGAATGAAAAAACAGCCCCTCAAAGGGATACGAGCATGCAGTCAAGGTTGTCAGGATCAGGGCTGGGCAGCCTGTCGTTCTGTTCTCCCATGAGTGGCAGTCCGCTCCGTCAGGACGGAGAACAAGAATAATACAGGATGGGGGGTAAGGGGGCACAGGAGCTGGCATGCAGCAAGTGAAGCTTTAAGAGTACGGACAAAGGAACCAGGATGATAACGGTGGAAAAGCTGCTTCAAGAAGGTAGGGTCCTGTTAACGGACTGCTGCAAGCAGTTACACATCATTTTCAGTAAGACATGACTCTAGGTGATAGTAATGCTATGCTTAGATAACGTCTGCATCATCTTGAGTCACTTATCTTTGGAAGGGGCACAGGTCTGGGTCTCTTCCAGTTAGTGGGCTGGATGGGTGTCTTCCAGATTTCTTGGCAGAGACCAGTGAGCCCCTCTAACGTGGCCTTCCTTTCCTGAAATATTTCAGTCGCCATTCTGTGAAGATCTGGGGACTTGTTTTTGCCAAGAAGCCCTGGTGGTGCTGCTGGATAAGTGAGTCCTGAAGTCGGTGGCTCAAACCCATTGGCTGCTCCTGAGAAAGTTGGGCCTGTATGCTCCTGTAAGGATTTACCGCTTGAGAAACCCCAGGTGGTGGTTACATGATTGGACGAGACCGAGGCACTCTAGTCAATAGACCTGTCAGTCTGGCCACAACCTGATACTGTCTCCTCCAGGATGTGGCCTTGGCATAAGCAAGAACCTTCAAATCTCCTTCTGTCTCTCCACCTTCATGCTCCTGCTTGCTAGCCACCCAGAGAGCTGCAGGAGTGCTGGCACATTCCCACGGAGTGTGGATCCACAGGACTCTATACCCACTGGCCTGCGAGCTTCCTGCATCACTGCGTGTGACACTGAGTCTGAAAGGGGACTGACAGAGTAGTATCGAGCTTATGGAGTTCATTTGGACAGGGGATGCTTTCTTGATAGAAAACTACTTCTGGATACAAAGTTTTTCTTAAAGGAGTGTCACTGGTTTTGTTTCTCTAGTCAGCTCCGCCCAACACACCCAACAACCGAGTCATGAGTCGAAACTGACTTGAGGACACTGGACTTTTGTTCTTCACCACTGCCAGCAGGATTGCAGTGTAGACTTCTGAGTTCCCTACCTTCCGTTCTTGATCACATAACCCCTTCCTTCAATCAGTGAACCCCAACCGGTTCGTTTCGGCAGAGTATAGTCTCTCCAGCTTCTTTGGATGTTTCCTTTGTCATTGAATATTTTGCCTCTAGCATGTTTTGGGGTAAACATCCTAATGTGAATTTTGTCTCAGTTGTCCTTGATAATTGTGTGTGTGTGTGTGTGTGTGTGTGCGCGCGCGCAGTAAGTCCACTCCAGTGGACTATGGGAGCTGGTTTCAAGTAGGACACTAGTAGCTAGAAAGGATATTTAAGAGTCTCATGTAGAGCAAACAGAGGACTTGGAGGGAACTTCCAACCAACCCACGCAGACAGTGTCCATGGGCTAAGCTTTCCAGCGGTTGGGATTCCATTTCCTATCTACTCCATATGGTGAGCTACTCTTATGAGGACTCTTCTAGCCTGCCCTAAGTGGATTCTAGTTTTACTGTCAATATCGGAGAAACCTCAATTCAGTGGAACTAGCCAACGCAAGCCCTAGAACCAGAGCTGGTTTCAGGCAAGACTGTGAGAAGAGCTTTGGAGTTTCTGAGTCCCATGGAGCACCTTTCCAGCAGAGGCGCAGTGTTAACTTCTAGGGTTTTGGGTGTTGCTTCTTTGGGAGAGATGTTCATTTTCATAAGCCCACAGAACCAACTCAAAACTCATAGCCCATGCAGTCGATGCCAACTCTGAGTGACCATATAGGGCAGGGTAGAACTGTTCCTGACAGTTCCTGAGGCTGTAACCCCTCATGGGAATAGAAAGGTGTGTTGTTCAATCTTGGAGTGGCTGGCGATTTTGAACCGCTGGCCTTGGGGTTGGCGACCTCACGCATAACTACGACTCCACCAGAGCTTGTACAAGAGCCTGTAGGTGAAGTTTCCAGTGGGAATCTGGAGCCGGCAGGCTTCCTTGAGTATTACACATGAATGGTTTGTCCAGTCGATGGTGAACTACAGGGCTAGAAGTCTGAGCACGCCCAAAGGGGTCTCAAAGGAAGGCAGGCTTGGTGATTGATTTGGGGAAACTAGCTATTGAAAACCCTTTGGAGAAAAGTTCTACTCTATCCGCCAAGAGCCGCCACAAGCCTGAGTTGGCCAGATACTGATTTATTTAAAGGAGTCAGGAAGGAGAGGGGAGGCTGTACCCTGACAGCCAAGCCACTCTGAAATGTTTCTGGATGCTCTTCAGACTTCTGGGTGAGTTCAGAACATCAAAGTTCCTATCAGGATTTTTTTTTTTAAGTCAAAATTTCATAGGGTTTTGTGAGGTTCAGTGAATTTCAATAACAAGCAAAGTAATGCTCTGCATTTGAAACAAACAAATGAACAAACCTCCAAACCCAAACAGATTCTAAGGCGACCGTTTTAGACATGATTTCACATGCAAGAACGAGCACAGGTGGACAGGATACCTCCATGTAAGCAGAAGACAGTTTTTCAAAGCTATGGACCATTCCCCAACCCAGCCTGCAGAGGCCTGGAACAGCCCCAGTGCCTCTCTGGAATAGTTAGTCAAATGGAAAGCTTGACTTCTAAGACTTAAATTGTCTGGCAAATTAGAGTCACTCACATTTTTGGAAGATAAAACCAATCTCTCCCTCCCTACTACCGCACGTCTCAATCTCAGACTTCTACTTCCTGTAATTAACACTGTTCCACGAAAATATTAGCATAAATTAACTCACATAAGCAGTGTCTGTATTACTTATTAAAAGCCTCATGCTAGGCACAATAGACACTTGCATTCAAGTGCTGAATTAATGAAAATGGCATTTTGTACGTTCTATTCAAACCCGCCTTTTCTTTGCGATACAGTTTAACTTCTTTTCTAAATGTAGCTTTTAGTGGAAAATGACAACAATTATGGGCCCTTTGAGACTTAAAATCTGAAACTCAAATTATCCAGCCTTAATAAAAGTCTAATAAATTCCTTTATGTGTTATATTATGTCTGCTTAATTACTCCAGACCCATCAAGAAAGCAATGTAGAGACGGTTTTTATGTTAGCTTTACAGAAGACTGATTTTTGAGCCTCTCCCTCCCTTCGAAGTTTAATTTTTATGTGTACAAATATATATATTCAGCAACATTAATCTGAAACATAGATCACTCCTACAAATATTTTCAATAGACACATTTTCCCCGAAGACAAAAGGCGATTATAACCAGCAAAGAGTGGTGGTGCCTCCACATGTCCCTGTGGTTCCCATCAGTCTCTCGCCCTGAAAGCCGTGAGAGAGAAACACAACATGTTTACTGGATCTGGTGCTGAACTCAATCTCGCCTTTTCTCCAGAATGTAACCAATTTTTTTTTCATAACTAAATTTTCTAAAGAGGCGGAAGACCACTGTTGGAAAATGGTCTTTGTTCAGAAGAAAAACAAGGAAGATAATAGCCCCAACTCCATTGTCAGTGACGACTTCCGACTCTTTGTGAGACTGTGCAGGTTTGCTGTGGCTGTGCCCTTGTACGGAGACCTGCTGTCTCGTCTTCCTCATGGGGAACCGAGGATGGTTTTGAACTGTTGACACTGTGCTTAGCAGGCCAACCAAAACCCAATAGCAGGGCCAGGGTTCATCTAGCAGGTGATGAGAGGTTTACTCTGCGAGTGTTGATCTTACACAGTACCTTTGGAGAGGAGAGAAGAGTATGACCTTGTCCAGTGCTCGGGCAAGGCAGACCCCTCTCACCACAAGGCTGGCACATCTTTCTTGCAGAAGGGTGGAAAGGAAAGAGCAGGCTGGGGGTCACGAGGAGGTCATCTTCCCTGTACTCTGCACCCTCTCGGCCAGTGAAAGGGGCTCCCTACATTAGAATGGCTCTGTTTTGGCCTTTAATCTGTCTTTTCTAACTTTCTCTGGTCTTTTCCATTATTTTAAGTTAACTGAAATAAATCAAGTACAAGTTAGGGTTAAAAAAAGAATTGTATGCCCCCCAAACTGAAGACCAAATATTTTTCCCTTTTAACAACTGGAAATATATGATACCACGGGTCGGTAAACTCTCGAAACCAAAGAGCCAGTCCTGCCCCTCCTAACAACTTAAGAACCTTCAATACCGTTTCTTTTCCAAACAAATGAAGTCACCGTGATCGGAGATAAGAACCCTCAAATGTTTTCATTTGAAAACAGTGGTCAGGTTGCTGACCATTTTACTATCTGGACAAGATAATGCTCTCTGCAGTTACTGTACATACCATATTTTGGGGACCATATGACACACCTGACCATAAGATACACCAAGTTTTTTTTTTTAACACCCAGTTTTTAGAGCAGGAAAACAACAACAAAAAATATTCTGAACCAAATAGAACCAGCATACTAAAATGTTCTGGGGTATCATACCTTTAAATCATAAGATGTATTCTCGTTTTCCCCCCATTTTTTTGGGGGGGGGAGGCGGGAAGGAAATGCACCTATGGTTCAAAAATAAAGTATTCAATTATAAGCCAATCCGAATACCATCCGAGGCATCTAATTTTACCACAAAAACTGCATTAAAAATGTGCTGAGAAATTCAGCTTATACACAAGCATATACGGTAGTTTTTAAGATCAGGATGCCAACAGTAGCATGACTGGTTCACTGCTGGGCTATTAACCAAGAGGTTGGTGGTTCAAGCCCACCTAGAGACTCCACAAATGAAAGACCTGGTGGTCTCCTTCTCCAGGTCTCCTTCAGGAACACCGATGGAGCGCAGCTCTAGCTGACATGTCACGGGGTGGGGGGAGGGGGGGTCGTTATGAGTTTACACTGAGGTGACAGCAATGAGAACTGGTTCCCTTGTCTCTGATCCTTAAACCCAGGCCATGCTGGGTAGAAGTCAAGGGGATCTTTTGACTCTCAGATCTTGCCTGGAGTAGGGATTTTATTTTCTGAAGCCTTGTTGACTGCAGACAAAGCAGGGAAGGAGAGGGGATCCCTGGGTAGGAAACAAGAGAATTACGGGTCACAGTGAGGAATAGCTCACAGGGACCCTATGGGACGGAGACCTACCCTATGGGTTTCCGAGACCATAACTCTTTACCAGAATAGAAAGTCTCATTTTCCTACTGGTGACCTTGCAGCCAGCAGCCCAGTGAGTAACTCAGTGGGCCACAGGGTCTCGCTCTGAATTAGAAACGACAAGCTGGGGGTGAGTTTGGTTTGGCTTCCAAAGGCTTCTGTAAGAACTGACAATGAGGAAATGGACTGTAGAAGCCAGAAGAGAAGGACGGTCAATGATAAGACAGGGTAAAGAAGGTAGGCGGGTGGAGGTGTGTCTGGGTGGCTATGGAGCTGGGTTCTTCTGCCCCAAACAAAAGGTGGGCATCAGGCAAGGCCTACATGCCCTTTCCTCGTAGTCCTACAAGACTTGAGTCATATACACCTCAGAGAACATGTCTGCCACCAGCTATCCACCGAGAGCAGGGTCGTGCTGAAATGCTCAACCATTCATGAGAATCCTCATAGCAATACTTTTTGCCTAATCCCTATCTAGGGTTCTAATTGAGGAAACACACACACACAAGGATTAGAAGCTGAAAGTGTGCAAGAAATGAAATGGGAAATCTGTGTGAATGTTTTCTGCACCGAGTTTTCCAAGGTGCAAAATATCTCTATCTCAGTTATTACATTACTTAGAAGAGAGGACTTAGACATATCGGTACAGAGATTGAGAGTTTTCAAACTTTAAGTGGTCAGCTCTTCCACAAATACCGGCACGCATGCTGTGCCCGTGGATACTTCCAAGAGACGCGGAAAAGGCCAACCAAGAGGCATGGAATCTTCGCTGACTCAGAGAGGCCCTGCAGGCCAAGCAGAACTGCTTCCTGGGGTTTCCCAGGCTGCCATCTTTATGCCAACAGACCGCCAACGTCTTTCTCCATTAGAGCGGCTGGTGGGTTCAAACCACAGACCTTTCTGTTAGCAGCTCTGTGTGCTTATACACTCAATCATTCAGGCTCTCACGAAACCGGTGGGTTTCGTACAACTGAGTGTGAATTGGTGGCTCATGGAGGGGAACAGCGGGGTCTAAAGCCAGCCCCAGCTGTACAAGCAGAGAAGGCACCTGCAGCTATCCAGTGCGCAGACTCTATCAGGATCTTTTGGGAGCAGAGTATCTGAAGTTATGAGCCGAAAGCCACCGGGAGCTACACGTTGACACTGTGCCACAGGAGGGACTATGCAAAATGGGCTGAGCAGGAAGATCTGAGGCCCTGAGGCCTTGCGCTCCTCTAGATGCTGGACTCGGCTTGGGAGATGAGCCCAGGGGTCAGCATTGGCCCTCTCGAATAAAGGAGGGCGGAGTGCAACCAGAAGAAGAGAAAAAGGAACCTCCTTATGTGACCAGATGCCAGTTCCCCAACATGTACAGCCTCAGACCGAGCGGTCAGCCTCCAAACCGA
>PVJH01032268.1:0-22851 GCA_004026705.1 Nesogale talazaci | reverse complement strand
GAGAGAGAGAGAGAGAGAGAGAGAGAGAGAGAGAGAGACTGGATTCGAGAGGTTTGAGAAGTCTGAGTCTATGGTCATGCTCATTATATGCGATGGCATAAAATCATTGAAACCACCATAACAACACCCTTTGTTTGCCTGTAAAAATATAAAATGTCATAATATCAAGTTTACTGGATTGTATTATGAAAAGTGACAAAAATGAAAAGGGGTTAAAATAGAATAATGACAGATCAGCCAGAGAGGTAGAGAGAGACTGAGTAAAATATCAAAGAAACCAAAAGAGAAAAAATTTTTCTTTAGAAAGAAATACAAGTGGGTCACAATGTTAAAGATCCTAAAATGATCAAGAGATACAAGATATTTTTTTAAATAATTTCAATTTTTCTTAAACCACAGAAGTCTTGTCTGGAAGTACACTTTATTCAGGTCGTAGCCCCCATCCAGGCTTATAAAGGGAGTAATTTTTAATAAAGTCTAAGTTACAACATTTTAATAATGTCCCACAGTTGATAATTTGGAAAAAAGTAAAGAAAAATCAGACTGTCCCAAAATGGCTCTTTATACAAAGCAATAAAACATTTTATTTGCCACTAAAATACAAGTAAATAAAGAAAATAGAGAAACTGTCATGTTATTTTAATAACTATTTCAATATGAATAAAATAAAACATAATGAAGAGCACATGTTTGCTTGGTGCTAATGACATAAAGTTTTGCAGTTTTATAGATAAAGCAAACGGCATAATTTAAACCAGATGTTGGAATAGTTTAGGAATACTATCTAAGGACAAATATTTCTGGAAATATGTGGCAAGGTAATCACACATTTGCTACTGGGAGTCATCTATGTTAGTATCTTTTATATTGAGTTTTCCTTGGTTTTTCAAAATAAAATTGCAATCTGTTTCCAATACTGTTTATTTGTATATTGATGAAATTCTGCAGGAGAAGCAATTCCACATAGTGAGTGAGTGGACCAATTCTCTGGTAATATTTTTGACTGCATCATTTCCTGGATAAAGGATCTTGGAAATTTCAATTAAGCCTCAGAAACTGCAAATATAAAGTGAATGCTAACTATTAAAACTGCCTCATAAGACCATCATGCTCTTTAAAATAAGACAATTCTGTAATATGATTTCCAAGGCACATAATAGACACTCAATAAAATAGCTATATTATAGCTAGTACTAATCATTTCCATCACTAAAAAAAAGAAATCAAATCCATTGCGATATCTTTGGTTTTGACTCACAGAACTTGTTTAGGGCAGAATAAAACTGTTCCATAAAGTTTCCAAAACTATACTCTTTCTAAATGCAAATTGCTACATCTTTTTCATGAATCACTGCGATAGATTCAAACAACTCATCTCCCATGATCCACTGAGTGCAAAGCCACTGCACTACACTATTTTAATGACTATTAAACATTTCATAGGTATTTAAGAAAATTCAGTAGTACTTTTAATAGCTATTAGACCACTGTCCCATCAAGCAGGTACTCAAAAAAATCAAACTCACTGCCATGGAATCAATTCTGACGAATCGTCACCTGTAGGGTAAGGCAGGGTGGAATTGCTCCTCTTGGTTTCTCTATATGTAGGATTATTGTGCCAACCTGGCCAATGAACACATATGGGGCTAATAAGGTTTTAGTTTAATTGAAAGGCAAAGAGATAAATGGTTCGGCGAGACTCTGCTTTATGTCTCTTGTTCTCTCATGATTGAACCAGTGTGTGGCTACCTTAGCTAATTCTCTGCCTCAACTTGTGAGCTACCCTACCTGTGGGACATCCAACCTATGAATGATGTTTCTATAGTTTCAGGTTCCTTTCAGATCCGCTTTGTCAAGCTGCTGGTATATACATCACCTGATTTGGATACTGTTGGACCCTGTTATCTGGCTGAGAGTTGGTGACCTGCCCTGCGGTTTGCTGCATGTGGCTGCACTGTATTGCATTACAGAAGATTCCGCTGTCTGCTTTCTTGCTTTGCATCCACCAGCCCTCATGAGTTAAAGGACTGCCAATAAATGTTTTAACTATCTCACAGAAGTGAGTTGTACTGAGTCATTTGTGCTGCACTGTGAACTAATTAGGTGTTTACTTCTTGTGTTTACTTCTTGTTATCTATCATCTTCCTACTCTCCTATCTTTCTTCTATCTAACTATCATCTATCTGTGTAATCATAAGTGTCCTGGTTCTGTTTCTCTAGAGAATTCTATCTAACATAGTTCCCAAGACAGGAGTAGAAAGTGTTATCTTTTTACAGGAGTAGAAAGTCTTGTCTTTTTTTCCTTTATAATGGCTCGTGGTTTCAAACTAGTGCTATTCTTTCTTCCAGACTAACCCATCATCTACTAGGCCACCAAGGCTCCTCCTTATCCATGAATCTCTAGCAAATAAAGAGTGTGACCAGCAGCAGGATATAGATGAGTCCACATGAATAAATATGGGTGTGTTTGTTAGGTTCTTATAAAACATCTATAAAATTAGCAAGGTAATAATCAGTATTCCAGGTACAACAAGTGTACTGTGAAAACACAGAAGACCCTTAGGAACTCTTTGGAATATCTATTCAATCATTGCCAGTATTGAATAACATATTTATCATGTATTTTTTCTGGGAAAGTCAGCCCACTCTCTCCATAATGTCCTTGTTTGCAGTTGTTGCTGTCAGGTGCCACTGGATAAGATTCAACGCAGAGTGACCCTATCTGCTACAGAGGAAACCACATTGTCCTTATGTGTGAGCCCTTTTCTACACCTACTTTATCAATCCACCTTCTTAAAAGCCTTCCTCTTTTGTGCCGTCCCTACACTTTACCAAGCATGATGGCCATGACTGATGTCTCCTGATTACAGGTCCAAAATATGTGAGGCTAAGTCTCATCATTTTTGCTTCCTTGGAGATTTCTGGATGTACTTCTACCAAGACGGCTTTGTTTTGATTTTAGCAGTCCTGGTATTTTAATATTCTTTGCCAGTACCGAGTTTAAATGAATCAATATCTCTTTGGTCTTCCTTATTCAATGTCCAACTTTCATATAAATGTGAAGCTATTAAAAATATCATGACTTAGATCAGGCACACTTTAGTCTTCAGTATAACAACCTTGTTTTCAATACTTTAAAGAAGTCTTGTGCAGAAGAATTTTCTAATGCAATGTGCCCTTTGATCTCTCACTTACTCTTATCTTGAGTGTCAAAGGTGGATCCAAATAAGGTGAAATCCTTGACCACTTTAACTTTTTCTCTATCACAATGATACCTTCTGGTTTAGCTGTGAGGATATTGGTTCTCTGTTCATTGAATTTAATCCCTACTAAAGGCTATGACCCTTGATCTTCATGAGCAAGTGTTTTGAGCCTTCCCCACTTTCAGCAAGCAAGGTTGTGTCACTTGAATACTGCAGTTTGCTAATACGCCATCCTGCAGTTCTGATGCCAAGCTCTCCTTTGTATATCCAGCTTCTCTGATTATTAGTTCAGCATACAGATTGAATAAGTATGGTGAGCGCATACATCCCTGATGCACACCTGTCCTGATTTTAAACCTTGCAATATTCCCTTCTTCTGTTAAACAATATCCCTTTGTTTCATGAGCAAACTAAGTTCTGCTAAGAAGTTCCCATTCTTCTCAAGATTGGCTATAGTTTGTTATAACCCCCAATGTCAGATGTCTAGGTGTAGTCAATAATACACAGGTCGATAAAAGCATCTCTTTAACATTTCTCTGCTTTGTGCCAAGATGCATTAGCAATGGTATCTCTTGTTCCATGTCCTCTTCTTACTCTGACATGAATTTCTGGTAGCTCCCCCTCAAAATACTACTGCAACTACTGTTAAATGATCTTCAACTAAACTTTACTTGCATCTGGTATCAGTGATATTCTTCTATAATCTATGCACTCTGTTGCTTTATCTTTCTTTAAAAGGGGTACAAGAAAGGGGACCTTTTCTAATCAGCTGGCCAAGAAATCATCTTCCCAATTTGTTGGCAAAGAGAAGTGTGTGCTTTCAGTACTTCATCAGCTTGTTGGAACATGGCAATTGATATTTCACCCTTTCCTGGAGCCTGGCTTTGGTAGCCCTGGTGGTAGAGTGTTTATGTGTTGAGCTGCATTCTGAATGACTGGCAGTTCAAAACCAGCAGTAGCTCCAAGGGAGAGAGCCTGGTTTTTTTTTAACTGTAGGAAAAGATTAACAGTATCAAAATCTCATAGAGGGATCACTGTAAGTCAGCATTGACTTGTGGGCAGTGAGGTTTTAGACAGAGTATGAGTCCTTGAATAATGCTTTCAGTCCATCTTAGATTTCTTTCTTTAGTATCATTGGTTCATTCCCAGATGACATCCCTTGAAATCATTGAGTTTAAAACTAGCTCCTTTTGGTGCAATGGCTATGTGTATGTCTTCTTTTGATGCTTCCTGCATCATTCAGTATTTTGCCCATAGAATCGTTCAATTTGAAACTGTAGGCTTGAAATTTTCCTTAAATTCTTTCAGTTTAAGATGCTGAAGATATCCTTCCTTTTGGTTTTCTAACTCTAGGTCTTTGTACATCCCCTTATAATATTTTACTTGGTCTTCTCCAGCTGCCTTTTGAAATGTTTACTTTAGTTCTTTACTGTTTGTATACTCTCCCCTAATTTGCCACAGGTTGGCAGTGGTCAGTTGCTAGCAACAATTTTGTAGACCATGACTCTATCCTTCTAATCAAATCAGCCAAGGCCATCAGATTCCATTTTCCTGACTTTGTCTGAATCTTGCCTGCTAGATAGAAAGGGGATCACTCATTCTAACCTATTCTTAAGTCAATCTCTAGGAATTTAAATCTGAGAGGGAGAAAGTGAAATCAATCTGCTATAGGATAGGCATGAGAGAGATGGATCTGCAACATGTCATTTCAGGGCTCATTAGCAGCCACGTTTTTTAGCTAAGTGGCCTGGAAGATCAGATTAAAAAAAAAACCAAGGAGTTTGAGAAATAGAAATTGAAGCAGAAACAAGGGAAAGGAAAAGCATACAGCTTTCCAGTTTCTGTCTCCAGGCAGTTCCTGAAAAGTACATTTATACTCTCGAGTTCTATGAGATTTGGGAGGTGTGGGGTTCAAAAAGTCTGGAAAAAACTGAATTCAAAGAGAATGGAATTTTCCCAGAGGTGTCTGAAATACTTTTGTATCACTGGATAATTATTTTAAAAAAACATTGCCTAAACTTGTTCTTATGAATATATCTGTTACTGGAAGCTAAGAAGCATTATAGCCAATGTACTGGTTCCTCCAATTATGTGAATTGAGTTCCAAACTGACTTAAAATACATTTTACAAGCAACTAGCACTAATAGGTATAAGGAAAAATTTTCCAAAGAATGGTTTCTATGAGCTTTGTAACTTCATGTTCAACTTTGGTTTTGTTCATTTGTCTGTTTGCCTATTTATTTCAAAGTGCTTATTGCTAAAATTTTGAAATCTTATAATACTCCGTAAGTAGCATATAACATGTTTTTTTATATCTGGAAGTTCTCTTCCTAAGAATTATCTTTTTTTAAAATCAAAACACTCATCTGTTATTTGTAACTTTTATTGGTGATAATAGGAATATGTTTGCTGTCCCCAACATCTTGTTCAATTGCTCCTATCACTATGATTATAAAGGCATACACTTCCAAATTTAGTAGCCTGAAATAAGGGGATACTTTTAAAATTAAGAAAGGCATACATCAGGGTTGTAGACTCTCTCCATACTTATTCAATATGTATTCTGAACAAATAATCAAAGAAGCTGGATTATATAGAATTGGAGGAAGGTTTATTAACAAGCTGCAGTATCCTTATACCACAACTCTGCTTGCTGTAAGTGAGGAAGGCTTGAAGCAGACACTAATGAAGATCAAGAGTTATAACCATCAGTAGGAATTACAACTAAACACAAAGAGACAAAGTCCTCACAATTGGACTGAGATGTAACATCATGAGAAAAGGAGAGACAATGGAAGTCGTCAAGGATTTCATCTTGGTTGAGTCTCATGGAAACAGCAGTCAAGATGAAGGATGAATTGCATTAAGGATGAGTTGGCATCAACTCTACAGCAGCAAGTTGAGTTGAAATCTGAGATACAAGACATCTTTATTGTAAAGCAAAGAGTTTATCTGGAGGACCGAGGTGCACTTGACACAAGTGATGACATTTTCAATTGCCTCATATATTGAAAGTCAGAAGGACCTGAAGCACTTGCTCATGAAGATTAAGGATTGCAGCCTTCAGAATGGACTTCAATTTAATGTCAAGAAGTCAAATGTCAATACGACTTGATTAATCCTGATAAAGGGAGAAGCGAGTGAAGGGACCAAAGAGCTTTGACTTGCTTGGATCCACAATTGGATTCTCTTGGATTCAGTAGTCAGAATATCCAAAGATGCATTACATTAGGTAAATTTGATACACATAAGGTTCTTTAGAGTATAAAACAGCAAAGATGTTGTTTTGAGGATGAAGGTGAGTCTAATCCAAGCCATGGAGTATTCGATTGCCTCACACACATGTGAAAGTTGAACAGCGAACAATGAAGACAGAAGAATAATCAATGCACTTGAACTATGGTGCTAGAGACAGATATTGCAAGTATCATGGACCATAAAAAGGGCAATATATATATATATATATCTGTTTTGGAGGAAGCACAGGCAGAATGTTTCTAAATGACAAAGATGGCAAGACTTTGTCTCACATATTTTGCAATAGTCAGGAGAGATAAGTTCAGGAGGATGACATCATGCCTGGTAAAGTGAATGGGAAAGTGAAAAAGATGAAGCCCTTAACAAGACAGGTAGACACAGTTTCAAAAATAATGAGCTCAAACCTTCTGAAATTGTGAAGATGGTACAGGAAGGAGCACCACTTCATTGTGCTTTACCTACGGTCCCTATGTGTGGGAACTAATGTAGTGACACCTAATCTCTGCAAAGTGATGACAATTTTGTTATATTCTCAAATTTTGTGCATCAAGAATGTAGACAGTGCCTGACAAGGTTGGCTGGTTCCTGTGTATGATTCTGAAGGTTTAGATGAACAGCCAAAAATGGTTGTGGATTATTCAGATACCTTTGAAACAGAATCACCCAGAGTCTCTTCCATCTTATGCAGGATGATGTAAGTCTGTGCTCAGATTTGATCTGTCAAGTGGAATGTTCTTCTATGCTAGCCTTGGCTTCTCTCAACGTGGTAGTTCTATTTTCAGAAAGATCCACTCAATAATCATGCTAGCCATGAGTGTTCTATTAAGAGAAGAGTGTATAAGCTATGTGACACTTTTATGACATTTTCAGAAGATAACTGGAATTGCTTTTAGAAAGTTTCTATAAAGTTCTGGAAAGTTTATTTTCTGGAGCATAGGTTTCCAATCTTTTGGCTACCAACACCTTTGATGGAAAGATAAATAAATCACTTAGCATCCCCCTCTTAAAAACTTTTGTACTATAGTCCATAATCCAGGATAAAGAGTAAATGTCTATATTTGTGGATCTTTTGGATTATTCCAGAGCCCTCTAGACAGTCATGTCGGCGACTTTGGGAACTTTCTAGAGGAAGGGACATGGACTTCACTTCTTAAAGTTTGACGTGTCAAATAATTTGCAGTCATCTTAAATTAATCAACTAAAAAGGAATACAAAGAATCAAACAGCTTCTCTGTGCACATCACTAGCAGAACTAGATTAGAGAATACAGCAGAGATTAGCAACATACTAACCCTATTTGATTTTCCCACCTGCAGAGGCTGGAGGTTAATGCCCTCTCAGAGGTGCCTTGTCATAAAAAGCACCGATAATTTACTTTTGGGGGGAATGAACCCAAACAACTTGTGTGGCCCATAGCTGTACTCTTGCACACATGGAGTGGCCATCCACCCGAAATATTCCCTGGCAGCTGGTAGTTAGTTGCAGTCAAACTTTCAGAATAGCAGCCCCATTCATAACTCTTTAGTCACTGCTTGAGACATTTTATTCAAAAATATCTCCTATAGTTGAAAAGGAAAAAAACATGCCCTGTTTGAGGATAAGCAATGCAAATGGGAAAGCCTTTTGGGGGCACTCCTATTTATATAAACTGATTAGATTACCCCCTTCTATGCACTAGTATGGCAGCAGTGCCTGAGGAAATTGACAAAGAGGGAACAAAAAATGGCAAGCATATGATGTTTGAGAAATGAAAGTGTTGGTGGAAATATTCTATTTTATTTATAGAAAAATAGAACAAAAGTAAGGAGGAAGATCAAAGTTTCACCCCAATAGCTCTCCACATTCCTCCTTCTTGTTTCCTCATCACAATGTCTAATTGTCAATCCTCAAGTGATCATCAGATAGTCCCTCCAGTTTTTTCTTCCAAATTATTAAGACATTAATAATTCTTAATTCTCAAGTTAAGTAAGAACATAATCTAAGTAAACATAATCTAAGTAAAATTAAGTCAACATAATCTAAGGCTTCCATACAATCAAAGTATTATCAGCTTTGTTTTCTTTAATGTCAATTTTGGAAACTTTATCTAAATATTGAATAGACAGTATAAGAAATTTTAAATGAATGCCTACTGTAAATCTTTGATGATGAATGTGAATTATCTAGATAGCAGCATAGAAATAGAAATGCATTTGTAGCCCCCAAATAAAAATATATTTGTCTTATCTATTCATTTCTTGTAGAACTTAAAATGCTGTATTTCTATTTAATGCTATTTTACACATTTTGCACATTGTATGTGCAATAACATTTTATAGTCTGATATATTGCATTAATAATCCTAGTACTTCAAAACACAACCCATTGCCATATTGCTATTGCATTACTCCATATAAAAATCATAAAGCATGCTTCTCTGCAATGAGTTTGGTTTGGGCATTCTGACCTTCTTTGGTCACGTGAATAAGGGAAACCTGATGGTGAGTCAGTTCCAAGGCTAGGTCCCTAGAAATATTATACCTTGATCTAATGTGGTGAAGTCAAAATCACAATAAGAACATGTTTGATCTACACTTTTGGTGTTTGTGAGAGAATGATAAGCACAAAGAGTAAAAATCCAACATAGAGTAGTTCATATACTACGTCCAATATCACAAAAGAGTATTTTGACCTAGAAAGGAATGAATACTTCAAGTACAAATCAACAACATTTCCAAGCTTCAAAAAGCATAGAGTAAATCAACCATTCATGTATACGGGAGAGCCACATTTATTATTCTATGAGCTGGGGCAATTTAACGGTTTGTTATACTACAATTTCATGGCATTAGTTTACTCTTGATCATGAAATGGGTATCCTAGCAGACCAATAAATAAATAGTGATCATAAACCTATCCAAAACTGGGAATCTTGAGCGATAAAGATTTCTCACAAATCTATGGGTTGGCTGGTAATCGTGTTGCTCCAAGATGGATTCAGCTGACCTGGGCTAGGATCAGTCATCCTTTTGTAACTTGGCAGGCTTACTCCTTCATCTCCAATATTGCTGGGACTCTGTTGCAGGCAAGACTTAACCAGTACAGTTTACCTAGGTCACTCCCCCCTCCCAAATGCCTTTTATAGTCTTTCTGGACTAGTAGGTTAACACAAACATGTCCTCCTCATAGTGAGAGCAGAAATGCAGAAAGGTAAGTGAAAATATGTTAGGTTCCTGAAAGCCTGGATATGAAAGTTTACATTTTCAGTTCTGCTTCATTCTGTTAACCAAAACTAGGCATTTAAGGCTTCTCTGGAGATAATCTCTGCTTTTATCACAGGAATTCCAAAGTCACATGATAAAGAGAATGATTATAATTAGTAAAGAGTAGTAAATAGGTACTTATGAGATGCCCAGTTATAAAAGAATTTTCAGAGACAAACTATTCAGTAAAAGAGGAATCCCCAAAAGATGAATATAATAATTAACTAGTTTTCAACTTGAAGTGATATACTTTCAACTCTAATCAATTGAACTTCAGCTTTATTTTTCGTGGCCCTCTGATTTGTGACCCTTAAAGGACACAGACATGTCACAAACTAAAATGTGGAAATGTACAAAAGGAGTTCCAAAAGGCACTTATAGAGGTCTAAATACAGACATGTACATATGTAAATATACTTATATATATATTGATAGGGAATTAGATCTATGCCCATATATGTATGTGTTAAATATTAAGGTAGCATACCTTCAGACTTTGGGTTTCTACTCAAGTAACTACCTCAATGCAAGAAAACTTTGTTCTAATATCTGGAATTCTGTGATGATCACCTTCCCAACTTGATCATGGAAGGTAAAATGGGTGCAGAAGCAAACGTGGTGAAGAAAGCTGATGGTTCCTGGCAGTCAAAAGATATAGCATGTGGGGTCTTAAATGCTTCAAGATAAACAAGAAACCATCTAGCTGAGAAGCTACAAAGTCCACATGGAAGAAGCACCCCAGCCTATGTGATCATGAGATGTTTATGAGATTGGGCATCAAAGACCCAGAACAAAAAAATCGTATCATTGTGAATGAGGGGAACTGCAGAGTGGGACTCAAAACCCACCTATAGACATGTGGGTACCCCCTTATAGAAGGGTCACAAGGAAAAGAGAAGCCAGTCAGGGTGCAGTATAGCACTGAAAAATTTACAACTTTTCTCTAGCTCTCCACACCTTCCTCCACACCCCCAGCTATCATGACCCTGATTCTAACTTAGAGATCCAGCTAGACCACAGCATGTACACAGGTACAGATAAGAGCTGGAAACACAGGGAATGCAGAACAGATAATACCCTCAGAACCAATAGAACCCTCAGGATGGTAAGGGGAGGTTGGGGGAGAAAGGGGAACCGATCATAATGATCTACAATGTCCTAGGGAGACTGTCAACAGAAAGGTGGGAGAAGGGAGACATTGGTCAGTGTAAGACATGAATAATAATAATAATAATAAATTTAATTAAGTAATTATTTAAATTGATGCAATTGAATAATAATATATCAATTATCAAACGTTTATGAGGAGGGGTGTGGGGGAGGGAGGGAAAAATAAGGAGCTGATAAAAGGGTCTCCAGTAGGAAGAAAATGCATTGAAAATGATGGTGGCAACAAATGTACAAATGAGCTTGACACAATCAATGGATGGATGGATTGTGATAAAGGCTGTAAGAGCCCCCAATAAAATGATAGAAAAATATCTTTTAATGGTTAAACATGTTTGCAAACTACTGGAGCTAGTGCTCCAGTATATAGTATATATACTATATACTGTATAGTATATAGCAAAAGGAAAAGTATAAACATGTTTAAATATCACACTTTGTAATAGAAAAACACTGGACATATTCAAATATCTAAAATAAGGAGAATTTGAAATAAATTGTTACATATTCTTATATTAAGACAGTGGAATACTATGCAACATGAAAAATCAGAGAATAACAGCTAAGTGGGACAGCATCACTAAAAATTTTAAAAATAATTATTGGAATAGCATGTTTCTAAGGAATAGTTACAGTACAATTTCATTTAAATGGAATAAGGCATGAAACACAATGCACAGAATGTTTGGAATTTGATTGTAGTAACAATTGTACATTCTACTTGACATAGTTGAAATTTGGAATGCTATACATATTAAATCCCACCTAATGATAATAATAATAAAAAGAATGCAAAGAGTTGGAGAAGGCATTTGAATACTCCTGTCAGTGCTGTCATGCTTACACCACTGAATGCATAGACTTTCTACCCACTGCAATTGAAGCCATGGCATATGTTTCATGAGTCTGAATGACTTTGTAGATTGCTGTTGACAAGTGGGCTAATATCAGACTTGTGGACTTGATCTGGACTGCTTTGGGATGTTTTCTTAATGTAAAATTACTCTTTATATAAAACTCTCTTTTAGATACATACACGTGCTTATGAATTTATTTCTCTAGTCTACCCAGATTAACACATTATGGTACCATGGGAGTGGGGTACTGGAGAAAGAAATCATAAAAATGGAGAGTATCATAGATGTTTGTTTGACTTCTTCCTCATGGTAGAATTTCTTCTTAGGCTAGCCAGAAGAAATGTCCTTATAGTTTACCAATTTGTTTTCTGGAAACAATATGGGAAGGGAAAGTTTTGATTATTTTATTTGGATGTTCCCTTTGGTTATTACTGTATAAAATAGTGAAAATGAATGTTGTTAATGAATAATTTGAGCTCAGAGGTAGAAATCACCATTTGAATTTCTCAGAAACCATGCTGCTTAAGGAAAATGGTTGACAGAAAGCCTACCTCTGGTTTGATGTCTCATCCCATATTTTTGTATAAATAGAATAGTTTAGAAAAGGATTTAAATAAGCTAAATAAGCGTTGAACTTGACTCTTTTAAGAATTGAGTTCAGTATCTGATTATACTTTGTACTGATGTCTTCTGCTTATTGTTATGATATAATGGTTGAAGAAAATGATTTGGGGGAGTATGAAAATAGGGATCTTGCAAACCCACTTTCCTCAAGCCATTAATGTGACTTTTAGATGGATTTAGAGCATATCTAGAAAGAAGTCTCTGAAGAGATTAGCCCCAACCAGTGTTTTGAAGTTCTCAGGATGTGCACTCCAAGAGATCTGCCTAAGAGTAAGATTGACAGATTGAAGGAAAAAAGAGGAACTCTGTGGAGTGGACAATTTTGAAACAGTGATTTTTGCACGAAGCTGTAAAAAATCTGGAACCATGAAGAAAACTCCTCTCTAGGACTGAGTGTTAAAGAAGGCCTGTGGCAGGCTGAAATGCTTGCTGGGTGACCACTTGGATCTACTTGTTGAGTGGAAGTGTGAGAAATGCAGCAATAAAGGGATGGATGGAGAATTCTCCTGAGAATTCTGGAGGATATGGTCATTCTTTCTTGGTTCACTTCCTTGGAGACTTTCTCCTGGCAACACTCACTTGGGGACCCCCTACTGTCACCCATCCACTGGTTTCACAGGAAGAGGTGAGTGGATTGACTGATCTGAAGTTCATGACCTAGCACGAGAAGGTTAGGCTTGTTGAGAATCTGTGATGGGGCCATGATCTGAGGCAAGGTGATCAATTTACATCCCAGTGAGACTAACAGAGGCACATTGCATTGACCAGAACCCAACCAGATGAAGAGAAGTTATTTGAGCCTGTGAACTGGTGCATATTGCTGCAGACTTTATGGATGGCCTGTCCTGGTTTGATTTTGCTTATGGATGTGGACTTCACAAGATTCCAACTGGAATGAAAATTCTCCATAGCAAAAATTATGATTGTTTCCTCAGAGCAGTGGGTTGATGTAAGTGAGCAAAATAGAAACTGCAAACCCAAAATGGGGGAATAAAGTCATGAAGTGTTTGACTTACAAACTCTTATAGACTGGGGAATATATCTTCATAGGATTAAGGTGTGGGTGTTACCTAACTGTAATTGTAAGGCATGGGATATTTTTTTGTTCACTTATAGAATGTTATGCTTAAATGAGGGTGGCAATGTTGAATACTATGCATTTCATTTTTATCCTGTTATATCCTGCTAGGTACAGATATGATTTTATTATTGTTTGTTTGGAAATTACATATGGTTACCGAGCTATGTGAAAGTGTCAAATTGACAAGGAGTCGTCTGTGGCAGTCACCTCATCTGGTGTCAATTTGAGGATTAAGAATATTGGGTGGAGTGTAGTCTGTCACCTGGAAATAACCAATGAGACCTCTGTGTAGGCGTGGCCTTCTCTGAGAATTCTGGAGAATATGGTCATTCTTTCTCGGTTCACTTCCTTGGAGACTTTCTCCTGACAACACTCACTTGGAGACCCCCTACTTACAAGGCTTCCTCTCTGTGAGACATCTCTCAAGGGGTGGTTTCTGAAAATGGGTTCAAGTTCACAAGTACTGGATTTTGGAGAACTAACCCTTAACAACAAACACTTAATACTTGACCAAATAACAACAAACATTATCATGAGGTTACTTCTGCCACAGAGCATCCCGATAGAACAAAGCAGACCTGTCCTTCTTGGTTTCCAAGGTGGTACATATTTAAGGCAGCAGAAAGTCTCATCTTTCTTTTTTGGAGCAATGCTTGGTCCAACTGGCTGGTGAGCACCTAGGGGGTAGCCCTCAGTGCTCCCAGGGATCCTACAAGTATATCTGCAAAGGTGAAATCCAGATTTTCTCTTTTCTGGAAATAACCAAATCATTAATAAATGAATTGGAAAGCAGAAGAACAATGGGGGAAATCGGCAAAGCAAAAAGGAACAACAAAATAAACAAACTCCTAGCAAACTTAACAAAGAACAAGAAGGGCTCATGCTGAATCTCAGCTCCAACTGAAGAACTCTTGGCTCTTCCATCATGACCCTGCTCGATCCTTGTCCACAGGAAAGGAACACATTTTACTCTAGCAAAATGTGGCGAAGAGTTCAGATGATGCCCAGCTGTCTGATAATATAGCTGCTGGGGGCGTAAAGACTTATCTTTAAGCAAGCAGTCATCTAAGAAAGATGTCAACTAAGTCCCCATGGAAGAAGCACACCATCATCAGTCACCAAAGGATTGGAATTCATATAATCAGAAATTAAAGGAGGTGAGAATTTGTGTGCAGAAGGCGATAAATGCCAGTGGAAGCTTGGGATTCATTTGTGCAACTACCTAGGAAATCAGCTTCCTAAGAACGCCCCCTGTCTAAAATTGAGAGATGGGAGCAAAGTGGTCACTAAACTGAGTGCTTAGAGAAAAGAGTACAGAAAATCAAAGGCATAAATCTGAACAGCTAAAATTTTGTCAGTAGATCCTCTGCAATGCAGGCTCTACTAGGTCTGCTTTCCAAAATGTTTTTTTTTTTAGGTCTATATTGTTCTGTTTGGTTTTTGTTTGTTCACAGTAGTGTATCTCAGAGGTGTTCTGTCAATGGAGGTCACCCTCTTGAAGATGTGTTATATACTTTTCCTTTTGTCACTATATGAAACCCAGGCTTGATGAACCTATAGAGACAACCAGTAAACTAAAGGGTTTGGGGAGAAGGTGATAATGGTGACGGTGGGCTAACAGAGAGATGATGTCAATGAGTCCATGTATTCAATGAATTCTTGGATACTGATTGTGGTAGTCATTGTATAAATCTCCTGTATGTGACTGAAATTTGGAGTGATACATTATGGGTATTAAATGCCAATTAAGTATTAAATCTCAATTAATTTCTTAATGATTTTCTCTTCTATGTCCACCTTTCATTTGTGAAGTGTTCTTAGGTTTTCTGTCTTTGGCCCTCTAATGTCTTAGTTCTGGGAACCAAAATGAGCTTGAATAGGGAACCACTCCAGGTTTTCCCAGTTCCTGTCTGAAGAAAGGCAAGAGGTATACCAGAGTAAAGAGTGAGTTAATCGAGACTTCTTTACCAGGGAACATCTCCTATTAAAGTTAACTCCCTTGTCGTATATTAAAAGAAAGCACCAATTCTGTCTCATGGCACTTTGAATTTTTATGTATTTATTGAGCACAAAATAGGTTCTAAAAGGAAATTATTAAAGTGATGAGTCAGCTTCGAAAAGTTCGGTGTTTGGGTTCAGCTAAATACAATTAGCAGTATTTGATAATGCATTGTCAATGCCAAGCTCCATAATTAAATTCCTTCCAACTATTCAGATTTTATGTTCATCTAACAGCTGTATTCAAGGTGAATTTGCCAAATGTGGATCATTTTCTATGCTGCTGGGTGCCAGTTGTTAAGCATGATGCTTCATTGTTTTCGTCTTCAATGGCATCATTAAAACTCCAGTCAGTTAATCATCAAAGGAATGACACAAACAACTTTTTCAATTGCACCAAACGTAACAAAGCTTGTCAGATTTATTTTTATACAAAATTTCCATGACAATAATGAAGCAAACACCAATGTCTGTCAGATATCACAGTTTCTGCGTCAGTTTTATATTTATCCATCCCAAACTTGTCAAAATATCATGGCCATTACCACCCAAATTTATCGCTTAAGAATTTGTACTTATCTTTGCCAGAAATAGCATCCCTGAATGATATGCATGTGTATGGAGGTACAAAACTAAATAATAACTAAATGTAACAGAAGTGGCTATTTCTGCCTCATGCTAAATCTTTTTAAAAATGCTTTCTTCCCACTTGTATTAAGTCCTTAATATAGCCCATCAATCATTCATTGTTGTTTAGATGATAAGTCTCTCTGATACTGTACTTCAAAAGAATATTTAGGAAGCCTTCCTTAGATATTAGAAAGGAGAAGAAGAAAAGAAACTTTCTTCCTTTTTTTTTCCTTTCTGACAAGCTCCAACATTTGATCAATATGCATGATCAACATCTACTCTCAGGTTGAAGGGTAAAGAAAAATGCATAAAACATGGATCTGACTCAGTAATATAGAGTTCTCTGTTTAGGTATCATCCAAGTTCGCAATCTGATTTTGTGACATTAAATTAATGACACATAGGAGAATTTGAATGTAATAAAGGTTTTTAAACTTATTGGCTCACAAACAAGTGACACTTAATTTGGTAAATTGTTGGGGTTTTTTTCCCCCAATTTATGCTCCAACAGATTACGTCTGGATATTTTATTTAATATGAATCTATTCTCCAGTGCATAGGTAGTCTATTTTAAACCTGAAATTTAATAGACATTTTCTTATATTCTAATATTTTCCATATAATGAAATACATTGATATTGTTTAATATAAAACATGTATCTGTGTTTCCTCTTAAATCCCATCTATAGGGCAGGGCAGAACTTAGCCCCTGTAAGTTTCTGAGACTGAAACTCTTTAGGGGAGTAGAAAGTCCTGGAGTTTGCTCTCAATGTTGCTGGTACTTTTGAACGGCTGATCTTATGGTTAGCAGCCCTACTCATAACTATTGCACCAAGTGTCCTTTCTAACATATAGTTTCAGAAAACAATGTATGTGTTCTTACCCATCCTGCCTAGCATCCAGGCAAGCACATTTCACTTCTCTTATCCTGTTTAGCACTACTTCATTCCTCTTTTCTGCTGCATTATATTTAATTGAAAGACTATATATCAAATTAATTATTTATTTTGGTCAATATGGTTGGAATCATTTCCAGTTTTTGTTCTGCTTTCTTTTTACACCTTCTTCATCTCCTATTAAACGCTGCATCTATATCCTCTTGCACATGCATCCCAACATGTCAACAGTACCAGTGTTGAGAGGCCTCCTTTTAGATCTTACAAGAAAATATTATGTAAATAAGAAATAAATGGTAGCTATTTTATTATAAAGGATCCCTGATGGCACTGGGGTTCAGTGGTCAGCACCTAACTGAAAGTTCAGCAGTTCAAACACACTCTCCACTTTGTCAAAAAAGAGATGACAATCTGCTTCCATGAAGATCTGTCTTGGAAAGTCGTTGGACACTTCTACTCTGTCATTTGTGAGTCAGAATCAACTTGATGGTAATGGATTTTAATAATAAAGCTTAAATTTTACTTTTCAGATAAAATCATCACAAATATGTTTTTATATAATACCTAAAAAATGCAAAAACTGAGCACTCTGTTAATTTAACAAGCAATTTTCTTATATACATACATTTTTTCTCCCCATCCACCTACCATATACATAACCTTTTATTTTTCAAACTATACAGATATTCTTATAAAGTTTAATATATGAAGATATATGAACTACATAGAGCCCTGGAGGTATAACACTTAAGCACTGTGCTTTTAACAGAAAGGTTGATGGTTTGAAACCACCCTTTGGTTCTACAGGAGGAAGAAGTAGTGATTTGCTTCCATAAAGTTGACAACCAAGAAAACCCTATGGGGTAGATTCTATTTTGTTACAGAGATTTTATCACGAGTTAAAATAATTTCAAGAGTGTCTGACAAAAACAACATATGAAACATTAGTCTATTTTAGCATTTTCTTATACATTGTCCTTAGTTGTTGAGTTGGTTCTATACCTCATTGGTTCTATGTGTAGCAGAAGGAACCAGAGCCAAGTGCTGCGTCAATCTCAAAATGTTTAGTTACCAGGACCTTTACGGACTTCATCTTTTTTGCTGCTCTTCCACTTTACTATGCATAACCTGCTTTTCCAGGGACTTTTCTAATTTCCTTCTGATCATATGTTCAAAGAATGTGAAATGAAATTTTATTACATTTTACATGTGTTCTATTATGTAGGTCCCCTCAACAAACAGATCTAAGGCTATAATATAAATATTACTCCTTACTATAATATGAACACTACTCTTTTGGTATTCCACAAAATATGTTGATCTCCTTGTTAGACTAGAAGAATTAAGGCAAAGATGAAAACAATCTCCTATTATAATTTATCTATATCTTTTGCTTCCAACATGCTATTTCAACATGAAATCCAAGGTCAGCCAAGTCTCAGGCGTGGTGACTGTCCTGAGAGTAATCTGATTTATTAATTTTTCTGCCTGGCCTGGATATTTGGCTCAAAATCAAGTTCTCTTTCTAGTAGTGTGCATCCATTTTCCTGCTTTGTTTTCCATGCCCTGTCCAACGTTATCTTTTAAAAGTCCAAAGGGACACTATAGCCCAATGTTCTGGAGCAGATGCTCTGAATTCAAATGCAATTTTTACTATATTCTTATATCAAGATCCCAACAAAGCTGTAGGACTTTCTTACATTTTCTGGCCTAATGTGACAGTAAATGGATAATGTAAGTGCTAAAGGGAGATAATATATGTAATACACAGTGCAATATCTGGAACATAGTACATACTAAAAACACAAGTCTTTATCCTGTCCCTTATTTTCATGTTTTGTAACTTTCCTGGTTCTTATTAGTCTGCTTATCTATCCCATGGAATAAGTTGGCATCTACTTTCTGGTGTCTCATGTTTTCCTGCATTTCTGTATTTCTATTTGCTCCTTTCCCCCCTTGATCTTTTATTTTATATACTATTGATTGATTCCTTAAGTAGATAAATAACTATATTCTATCTTGGTTATGTTAGTAGGCAGAACAAAAAAAAAATCTCTTCCTTCACAGAACTTAAATTCAATGTCTTCTCAAGTGTAAGGTTGTTTTAAGCATATCTTGATGCGTGATAAGAGGGTTATGTTTCTGATCCCTTCATGTTTGCAGACTTTTATCACCTCAACACAATGTGTGGCTTGCCTCTCTTTTGCCTTCTATCCCTGTCGGAACTAACAGATGAGAACAGCTTACTGAGGCTCAGCGGTGGTTCCAGCTATATACGTTATAAGAATCACTACAGAAAATCGAACTAAAGCAGTCACCACTTGTGTAAACACACACGACAGATTAGCTGCAGGTTGTTATTATGACTGGCTGTTAGGTTGTTATTGACTTGTGGCAACACCATGTGTGGAGAATAGCTCCATGGGATCCTCAAGGTTGTGAACATTGGAAGCATACTGCTAGACTGACTTCTGAGAAGTCGCTTGTGGCTGTTGGTAGGTACCTCTGGGAGGGCTGTGACTCCGAGGAGCCCTATGCACAAGAGAAAGAGACACTGTCAGGTCCCGTCCCAGCCTCACAAGTCTTCTCATGTTTGAGCCCATTGTTGCAGCCACTGTGGCAGTCCCTCTCAAGGGCCTCATGCTTTCTTTTTTGCCCTTTTCTTTACCAAATAAACTGTTCTTCCCCAGGGACTAGAGATAGAGTCTTATCATTCTTGCCTCTAAGGAGCCATCTAGCAGTACTTCTCTGAAGACAGCTTGTTTGTCCTTTTGCCAGTCCATGCTACTTTCAATATTTTTCACCGGTACCAGTATTTGAATTCTTCACAATGCAAATGCTTTGATTCCTCTTCTTTTTATTTTATTTAATGTCCAGCTTCCACATGCATGTGAAGCAATTGGGTCAAGCAAACTTTAGTACTCAGTAATATCCTTGTTTTTCAGTCCTCTAAAGAGGCTGAGTAGCAGATTTACCCAAAGCAAGCATCATGTGATATTTTGACTGCTGCTCCCATGAGCATTGATTGTGGATTCAGGCAAGACAAAATTCATGACAACTTCCAATTTTTCTGCACTTATCATGATGCTACCTCTTGGTGTAATTTTCAAGATTTTTGTTCTTCTTGGATTTAGTTGTAATCCATACTGAAAGCTGCAAATAATAATCTTCATCAAACAGAGTTTTAAGTCCTCTTAACCTTCAGAAGCAAGGTGGTGTCATCTGTATTTTGCAGGTTACTAAAAATCTTTTTTCCAGTTCTGCAATACATTCTTGTTCATATTATCCAGATTCTTTGATTATTTTCTCAGCATATAGATATGAAATTATGGTTAGTGTACACAGTTTCATTGCTAACCATTCTGAATTTTAAACCATGCACAATTTCCCTGTTCTGTTACATGTACAGATCTTCTTGATCCAGGTACAATTTCTGCAGGAACACAATCAAGAGTTCTGGAATTTCCATTCTTCTCAAGGTGTTCAATAGTTTTTTAAAAAAAAAATATTCCCCATAGTTGCTTATGATCCACATAGCTTAATACCTTGGCATAGTCAATAAGACACAAGAAAACATTTTCTGGTATTTTCTGCTTTCAGTCAAGATCTCCTTGACATCAATAATGATATCCCAGGCTAAGGCCCGGTGGCATAAGTGGTTGAGTGCAGAACTGCAGCTCGCCGGCTTGGCGGCTCTCAGGAATGGCACTGGGTAGCGCCCACAACCACCAGAGGCAGTGAAGCCCCCCCCACACACACACACAGAAAAAACTAAAAAAATTATAATAATGATATCCCTTGTCCCATGTTCTCTGAGATTTTGGCTGAACCTCTAGCAGCTTCTTGTCAATTTACTTCTGCAATTTTTGTTGGATGAAGATCTTTAGTAAAATTCTACTTGCGTGGGACATCAATGACATTGTTCTAGAGTCTGAACAATCAGTGGGATCATCTTTCTTTGGAATGAATACAAATATGGATCTCCTCCAGTCGGTTAGACAAATAGTTGTCTTCCAAATTTTCTGGTGTCAATAGATAAATATTTCTTGTGCTTCATAAGGCTGTTGAAGCATTTTAATTGGTTTTCCAGCAATTTCTAGAAACTTGTTTTTGGCTAATGCTTTCAGTGCATCTTGAAAATTTTTCTTAAGCTCCACTGGCTCTTGCTTATATGCTACCTCCTGAAATGGTCAAATGTTGACATTTTGTTTGGTAATCTGTATTCTTTCCATCATCTGTTGATGCTATTTGCATTATTCAATATTTTACTCTTATAATCATTTAATATTACAACTTGAGGCTCAAAACTTTTCTTGAGTTCATTCAATTTCCAAAATGTTGAGCATGTTCTTTTTGTTTTATAATTCTAGGTCTTTGCACGTATCATAATATCTGACATTGCTGTCCTTTGAAATTTTCAATTCATCTCTTTGGCTTCATCATTTCTTCAAAGTGCTTTAGGTATTCTATGAGTAAGATTAAGGTTCAGAGTCTCTTCTAACTTGTACTATTATATTTTCTTTTTTCCTATCTACTTAGTGATCCTTTTATTTCTTTATGACTGTTGTTCATGATATCTTCCAACAGCTTATCGAGTTCTCTGCTATTATTAGTGTCTAATTAACAAACAATGTTCTTGTGATCTACTTGAAACTTAGGTGAGATAGACTCAAGGTCATATTTGGCCTTTGTGAAATTATTTTAACTTTCTTCAACTTTGACCTGCACATGAGCAGTTGATATTCTGTTTCTCATTTCACTGCTGAAATTGAGCTTCCCATCATCTCTTCCCATAGATATAGTCTTCCCATAGATATATAGTCAATTAGAATCCTGTGTATTCCATCTGGAAAAGTGCATGTGTATATTTTCCATTTCTGTTGTTGAAAATATGCATTTGCAATGAAGAAATTTGTGGTTAAGCAAAATTCAGTCATGCAACCTCTAGCTTTGTTTCTATCATCAATATCAAATTTTCCCTAACGCTGTTTCTTCCTCTTTGTTTCCCACTTTTACACTCCAATTGCCAATTATTATCAATGCTTTTTAAAAATTTTATTGGGGGCTCTTACAGCTACTACAACATTCAGTACATCATTTGTATCAAGCACATTTGCACACCTGTTTCCACATACAATTCCCAACATTTTCCACTTGAGCCTTTGGTACAAGCTCCTCTTTAAAAAAACAAAAAACAAAAAAAACTCCCCTTTCCCTTCCCCCTCCTTTTTTTAAATGAATCACTTTATTGGGGGGACCATACAACTCCCATCACAATCCCTAACAACATCAGTTGTATGCAGGCCACTTTTACACACCCATTGCCATCATCACTCTCAAAACATTCTCCCTCCATCCAGGCCCCCATTATCAGCTCCCTATATTACTTTTCCTCCCCCCCTTCCCCTTGAACCCTTAGTAATTTACAAATTATTTTTTCATCCTGTACACTGCACAATGTGTCCCAACACTCACTTCCCTGCTAAATGTGTCCCAACACTCACTTCCCTGTTGTCCGTGCCCCAGAGAGGAGGCTACGTGTAGATCCCTGAAGTTGGTTCTCCCTCTCTATTCCTCCATCCCTCCACCCTCCTGGTATTACCACTCCTATTACTAGTCTTGATGGATCATCTCTCCTAAGTTTCCCATGTTTCCAACTTCACTGTACATCTCCTGGTCTAGCTGGATTTATGTGGTAGAATTGGGGTCATGATAATGGGTGGGAGGCAGCATGGGAACTAGAGGAAGGTTGCATATTTCATAGCTCCTACCCTGTATCTTAACTGACTCATATCCTCTTTGTAACCCCTCAGCAGAAGGATGTCACCTCACCTATTGATGGGCTTTGGGTCCCCAATCTGTACTCCCCCTCATTAATAATAATATAATTTTAG
>PVJH01032267.1:6713-22869 GCA_004026705.1 Nesogale talazaci | reverse complement strand
AAAAAAAAAAAAAACGACATACTGTGACATGACAGATATTCTCTTTGTTTCAAAGTTCTAACAAGTCGGTAAGAAAAAGATCACAGCCTACAGCAGAGGAAGGATAAAGGGCGGCCAGTGGATGCATGAAAGTGTCCAACCTAACTCATAGTGAAGGGAGACAAGTTGGAACCATGAAATTGCATCTTTCAGAGAAGTCCTAGCAGTCCTGTGCCCCGCCCTTCTCCTCTTCCTTAACCTGTGGAGGCACCTGTCTCCCACCAGCAAAATGGCTGCCCTCAGAATCCAGGAGGAACCCAGGACATTCATCCAGTACCAGTCAGACGGCTCAGTCAAAATTAAGCAGAGCTGGGACAGACCCAGAAGCACTGACAACAGGTGTGATTCAAGGGCTGGATCCTGGTGCCCAACCGTGATGATGGGTGCAACAAGAAACCCAAGCATATGCTGCCAGTGGCTTCCACCAGTTCCTTGTCCAGAGTCGGGGAGCTGCAAGTGCTAATGTGCAGCCAGTCTTACTGTACAGAGATTGCTCACGTTTCCTCCAAGAATCACAAAGCCACCGGGAAAGAGTAGCCCAGCTGGCCATCATGGACCAATCCCTACACCAGGCTGCACCGAAAAGGAAATGAACAGATGAACCACTTACAAGTTTATTTGTGCTAAATAAAACCATTAAAAGGTTCTATTGGGGGGACAAAATAAAACTCTCATTAATCACAGTGGCCAAAACATAATGGTTTGGTAATAGGGGGCATCAATAAAGGTATGGAGAGATGAAAGGAAATGAGACCACCTTTATCATGATTTTAAATGCACAGAATCACTAGAAGATCCGGTGCTAGCAACTTATTCCTATAAATATAGCATATGAGACTGCTCATTGTAGTATTAGAAACACACAAATACACACATGCACACAAAAGCTGAAAACTTAAAAGTTCATTGAAAAGACCTACTTAAATAGGTTTAAGTCCATACACAGAATTGTTATGCTATTTGGTTGTGGGGTTGGTGTTGTGCTTTTTTAACTTACACCCACCCACCATCAGCAGCAACTCAGTTCCGACTCAGCAACTCTATACAGGGTGTCTGAAGCTGTAAATCTTTACAGAAGAGACAGCCTCATCTTTCTCCCGAGGAGTGGCTGATGGGTTTGATCTACTGCCTTGCAATCAGCAGCCCCCTGCTTACTAGACGATGCCATATAGCTACACATACCGGAATGAAAAATGACCTAAGTGCCATTCAATGTTAAAGACAAGCTCTGGAGTTATGTAGGAAAGGTCAAGTCCATTTGCATTCTAAAAAAAAACTGGAAATGAGCAAATTCGTGTCCAGAAAAATTCTGGGAAACTACTGAAAGGTTTGTAAATAGTGTTAATAATTGCAGAGTATTAATCATCCCAGAACCCAAATGGAAGGTGGTGTGGGTCAGGAAGAGAACTCTTTATTACTTGATTTATTCATTACTATCTGAAAATACTTCCAAAGAATACCTAGAGTGCTGACCTTTTTTTTCCTTAATTACCAGTAACTCAAAAAAAAAAAATCACCTCAACTGAGGATATATACTGAAGAATAAAGTCACAAACTCCAAGGCAGGTTTTTTGTTTTGTTTTGAACATTTACTGAACACAAATATCAGTTATTCCTTTTATACAGCAAGATTGTTCGTCTTAAATTAGCTGAGCTATTAAGACTATCCATTGCCACAAAATTAAAAGTGCTGCTACGTGTTGGGTGCAAACAAAAAATTCTGTATACCATGTGAATCACTAATAGATCTCGGTCATGTTTAGGAAGCTCTGGGAATGGATGACAGCAGGGCGCACTGGGATGGCATCACTGGTTCCTTGCAAGTCAGTGAATTGCCACAACAGAACACTGTCGTCCTCACCGTTGAGTGATTATTATAAAGGTCCACTGTGTGCCTCAGAAAACGGGTTGGGAAAGCAAAGCTATCGTTCTTCCCCCTGAACTTTTCTTCTCTACCAATGACTAAGCACCAACCAAATGCCATGCACCCACTTTATAAGACTTGATCAAAGCAGAAAGATCTTGTTCACATCACAAGGTAACAAGCTTACATCTTGTTTCTGACCACTCATCGCGAAACACACACACACACACACACACACACACACACACAGAGTCAGTCTCTTGACTGAGGAAAACAAGATACTTGTCAGTACAAAGGCACGGACCTGCGAAGGAATGGTGACAGTTTGCATAGGCAACTACCAGGAAAACAAGCACTTTATACGCTGTTTTCTACCCACTCCCTGATCAACCCACCGACTGCTTCTACACCAGCAGCTCACTCCTCATGCACCCCTCCCCAAGAGATGCTTCTGCCTGGAGAATCCCAGTCTTTCTCAACTGCAAGGGGAGGAACTGGTGGCAGGGGCTGTTCCTTTGGGATCTCAATTTCAAAGAGCCTGGCCAATACAGGCTTGGTACTTATGTATGAAGTTGCACCTGACCCCCCATCCTCCCATCATGTTTTAATCAAACAGTGCTATCACACCTACCTAGGTTTCTCACAATTACCAGTTATGGATTAGTCGTACAATAGAACTCACCCCAGAATCAAGCAAGACCAAAGCTTGCAAACAGTCAGTCTGGGGGACTTGCTTGTTTCAAGTTCCCGAAGTAAAGAACCATCAGACATGGGACTGTGAACTGCTAGAGCAATCTGGGGTGGAATGAAAGCAATTAGGCTGCCAGGGGCCGAGGTCTTGTTAAAAAGGCCCTTCCTTTACCAGTGGAGAGATTGAATTTGCTGCCAATTCCTTGAGTTAAACCATTCCTTCGCTCTAGGTCAATGTCACCTGCTCAAGGAAAAGGTCAAAGCCCCCCTCAGTCTCACATGGTGTGCCATTAAAAGCATCCACCTGGGCCTCTCAATTGCCCGAATGCCTGACAATAAGTAACTGACAGCGGGATTCACTTGTAAGCCACCAAGAGTTAGCCTATGGCCCAACTCGACCAGTAATAAAGAGGCATAGAGAAAGCGGCTGGAACAGAGGGAAGAGCAGATACAGAACTTCTTACCTACCGTATCTACTCGTGTATAAGCCATTTTCAGCACATTTTTATGCTGTTTTTATGGTAAAAATTAGTTGCCTCAGCTGACATTATCCTCAAATATATAGGGTATTTAGTTTCCTCTTTCATAAACAAAAATACCTAGTGCAGGAAAGGGTTGACTAAAGTTTTAAAGTAATTCTACAAAAAAAAAAATTCTTTTTTAAAAACAGGCACATAGAGCACTTGTTTTCAGAATGACTTTATACAGATGTTTCACAATACATACTTGGATTTTACACATCCTTAGCAATACAGTGCACGATGTACTACTATAATATAGTTAAAAAAAAAAAAAGCTCCGCTACCAATACCACCGTTGTTTATTCCACCGTCATTCAAATCCTTTCTCCTACTGTGTCAACATTCAATCGGCATGGTTCTTTCTCCAGCATCCAGTCCTCCCCTCTCAAAAACATCCAAGTATCACTAGATTGTGATGTTTGTATATGTACATATCATCATTATCCTCATTTTATAGGTACTACCCAAAACAGTACTTGTCCTGGGTAGCAAAGGGGATGAAATGTAGTTTTAAAGCACACAGCATTATCTGAAATGATTAAATTTGGGTGTTTAAAAAGCATGTACAGGGCTGAGCCCCGGTGGCATAGTGGTTGTGCGCGGGACTGCACACTGGGATAGAGGTTCGATTCCAGCTCCATGGAGCAAAGGCTGGGCCTCCTATTCCCACCACCTGAGGGCAGTGATGCCCCCTCCCCCAAAAAAAGCATGTACATTAGTAATGGGCACCAAGTGAACGCTTCAGTTGAAGGATTTCTTAGTCAAATTAGTAGGCCTTGAAGTAAAACAAAAAGTCCCGTCTGACACACAGAACCAGCATGACTCACTCACCTGAAAGTGGGACATTTTCCCTTAAAGGCCTCAAGAGTTGCCAAGAGCAAGGTAGAGTGTTTTCTTGATACAACCCAGGCAGGAGGATCAAGATAGAAATCTTGAATAGGGCTCATTCAAGTGCCCCATCCGCCCCCTCCCCCAACCCTTTTAAATCCTTCTAATATACCTTCCTTGTAAAAATCTCAGGGAGAGAAAACACAACTCTATTGCCATGGCAGAATTTAGGATCAGAACATTCCCCAAGCAGGAAGACACTAAATAGAACTATCAAGAGTGGCAAAAGTACCTGCCTCTTAGGTGGTGAGGTGGAGGGTTAAGGTCTCCCTTCCATTCCCTCCCACTCTTCAAAGGATTTCATTTTGGGAGGTCTATTTCATTTAAGGTCCTAGGTGCTGATTTTGGCTTGGTCATGAGGCTACATAGATCCAACAGCTATCTTTTTCTCATTCATACATCGTTTATTGACATTTTAAGTTGATATGTGATGTTACCATGCTTTTCATTAAAAAAAAAAAAAAAAAAAAAACCTGCAGGTCTTCACTGACAGTGCCATGCATTATGAGGAGCTAAGGCATTCATTTGGCACTAGAGAGAAAAACAAGACACAAGACACAAACTAATTTTACTTTCACTGTTGTTAACTTCCCTGGAGCGTGTACCCACCCTTTAATTGTTGTGACGCTGAATCATCACAGCATACCCTTCATCTGATAGGTAAAATGTAGTGAAAACAAGCAACAAAACCCTTATGGGCTTCTCTGCAAAGCCTGTCAGGAAAAACTAACATTTTATGGTTTAAAATGTGCTGTTCTCAGACATACCTTTCAAAATGGCATTATGAATTTTCATCATCAAAAACAATTGATTTCCTCTACCACAATGATTCTTCTAGAGTAAGTAAAAAATTAATAATAAAATAAGAATACCTGGGGTCCCCTTTTGTCATGATGGCATCAGTCCATTCTGACTCAGGGTGACTGGCCCTGTGTGTTTCAGAGTACACAACTGCACTTAGGGAGGCACAACAATGGCCCCTGTAATCATAGCTTCCAGCTGTGAAAAGCTGGGAGGATCGGGGATGAGAGAGGGGGTACAACAGACTGCATAGTGACACTGTGATTACACTGTGCATTCCTAATGTTTATGCCTGGGAGTTGACAGTCAATGCAGACAAATGCCTTTTAGCTGAATTCCACTGAAACAGAAACTTCAAAGAATGTTAGCCCTCCAAATGAAAGACAAAGTGTCCATCAATATGCTTTAAAAGCTGGTTTCGGGAGCTGAGCCCCGGTGGCGTAGTAGTTGTGCGCGGGACTGCGGCCCACTGGGACGGAGGTTCAATTCCAGCAGTGGGGCTGGGCCTCCTACTCCCACCACCGGAGAGCAGTGATGCCCCAAAAAAAACAAAAACAAAACAAAACAAAAGGTGGTTTCGGGTTATTACTACTTTGAATATGCCATCCTGCATAATATTCCCATTTCATTAGATTGCTCGAAATTGATGTGTGTAGCTATCACTATATGAGCATGATATCAGAGTTCACTGTAAACTTAAGTCCTCCTGATGTGAGGTGGTGTTCTGCAGTACATACACAACTGGAGAGCGAGGACTCTACAGAGGCTTGGAATGTGGGGAACACCTGGGCAGCCTGCTGTGTTCAAGGGTCCGTTAGATCTTTTCCTTCAGCACATCCTCAAGGCTAACTGTATAGCTAACATGCTGACATAAGCTTTTAACAGAAATACGTTTTTATTAGGCAGCGGTTTAAAACCTTAACTGCTTCAAATCAAAAACGTTACATAAACAAAATAGTTTATATTCACCTCTTTAAAAAAAAAAAAAAGAAAAACACCTTTAAGTTTAAGCTACACGAGCTGAGCCCCGGTGGCGTAGAGGTTGTGCGCGGGACTGCAGCCCACTGGGATGGAGGTTCGATTCCAGCTCCACGGAGCAAAGGCTGGGCCTCCTACTCCAACCACCTGAGGGCAGCAATGCCCCCCCCCCCCCAAAAAAAAAAAAAAGTTTAAGCTACACTTAATCAATGTGGCTTTGCTTAGGGCATATTTGAAATTAATTATCAGAAGAGGCAAAAAAAACTGAGAACGTGGGGGGGATGGGTTAGAGGGGTAGTGAAAAGAAGAGTAGAATTGATGAACACATAATTCTAGTGTCTGTGATTAAAGTCCTTTACTTTTTAGCACCACATTAAACGATTTTACATATTCAGTCACTTAATGAAATCCAACAAACTCTTCCAGAGTTCTGGGTATCTGGTCTTGATAGTTAATGTCGTTAGCCCGAACTGCTCGGGCAGCCAGGCACTTGAGACTCATCTTCATTTGAGTTTTAAGTAGTATTTCAGAGACCCCAGTTGTACTTTTGTCTAGCGGAGTTTTGTTCTGTTTATTTGTCATATCAGTGTGAGCGCCAGCTTCAACCAGGCTGATGATGATAGAGTGCAAGGTCAAGAAATCACTGATGGGCCGGTTGTACTGCACGATGATATGAAGGGCGCTGTTCCCCTCATTGTCCACGGCGTTCACTTCAGCACCGCAGTCCAGCAGAAGCTTGGTGACTAGAGCATTTGGAAAGCTGCAGACGTCATTAGTGTGGAAATCATCGACTGGGGTATTGGAGTTGACAGCCAGGTGGAGCAAGGTGAAACCTTCCCGGGTCCTGGGGTCCAAGTGAATCAAGTTGTAGATCTGCTTGTTAATTCGGCACTGATCCTCTTCACTGCACTGTGTTTTAGTGGAGATGCATACTAAATACAGAAAGGTATAGAGATTACATTCATAATTGTCCATAGCGCTGTGGACATCAGCATCCTGGGTGTTCTTCACTCTGTTCATACTCTGTTCTATTTCCAACACACTGCATCTCAGCACACACTCTATGTCTGGCGCCTTCACAAATTCATTCAGATGTATCATCTGGGAGAAAACTTGGGCAAATCGGAGAAGATCCTTGTGGGTGTTCCTGTTGCCTTTCTGCCTGAGGTGCAGCGCGTGAAGCCACAACTTGATGCACTGTTCAAACTCCATGTTATCCGCATAGACAGCCCCCCTATAGATGATGGGATGGGAAACATCAATATTGTCAGCACCTAAAATCCGCTCCCGGACGATCAGACCTTCCATATGAAGAGCGTCTCTGTCTTGCCGGATGGACTCTAGTTCCTGAGGATTTCTGCATTCAGTTCTATTCCCATAGGCGTGGATCGGTGGTAGAACCTCTTTCTCTAGGGTGTCCCCATCCTGAAACCTCTCCAGCATGGCCAAATAGAGATAGTGATATGTCTTCATGATGTCATAGTTCTCACGGTCATTTGCAAAGGAGGCACCCAAGAGTTCCAAAGCTTCGATCCGACTTCTCCGGTCACAATCGGCGTGAGAGAGCAGCAGTTCGACGACATCAGCTTTACAGCTCTCTGCAGCAACTTTCAGGGGCGTCATCCCGTGGCCATTCACTACGATCGCGGCCCGCCATTTTATCAGTTCTTTGACAATGTCGATGTGGCCGGCTTCAGCTGCAAAATGAAGGGCAGTGGCTCCACAGTGCGCTTTAGCATTGGGGTCAGCACGTTGTTCTAAGAGGTATCGGACCACATCAGTGTGCCCCTTATACGCTGCAATCATTAGGCAAGTGTTGTCATACTTGTTGGCAATGCTGATGTTGGCATTATTCTCAACCAAGTACTTCACAATGTCCAGTCTGCCATCAAAGCATGCTGCCCGAAGGGGGGTGGAGTTAGTGACCGTGGTGTGGTTCACATTGGCTCCGTGGCTGACAAGAAGCTTCACAACTTCAAAGTGCCCTGCTCCTGCTGCACACCAGAGTGCAGTGGCACCATCGATGACATACCTACACAGGAAAAGAGCAGTCAATTAGAAAACAGGGACCACGGGCACACACATCAACATCAGGTGATTCGCTGACACCAACTCAGGCCCTCACTTTCCAAGAGTCATCAAACATCAATTTTGTTGAGTATAAAGTCAAGTCTGAAGAAAGCTAGTGGTGATCGGCTATTAAAGATAAAGAGTCTGGGGCCTTAAAGGCTTGTCTGGTAGAGAAGCAACAATGCCACACCAGCCTCTGTGATCATGAGGTGCCAACAAGAAGTGATATCAGAAGTTCAAAAACAGGCATCCAAATCAATGTGAAGAGGCATGGATGTAATGGAGGGCCAAAACCAACCTGTAAGATAATTGGACAGTCCCTCTCCGAAGGGCCTCAAGGGATGATAAATGCAGGGTGCATTATGCACTAATGAACCATGTAACTATCCTCTGCTTTAATATTTCCTCCCCAGTAAGGTTATGGTTTTTATTTGCTTTATCTCATTAATCATGTTAGATTTGCGTATGTTCATTTGTATATTTAAGATCATTTGGTACACAAAAGTCAAGATAGATAACCCATCAGAAACAGTAACGGGAGTAATGGGTGCCTGAGGGAACAAACAACAGAATTATATGTAAATGGATATACTGAATTGTGTAAGATATGGGGGAAAAACTATTCTGGGGAGGGGGTGGTACGGAGTAAGGCTTCCTGGGGGATACGGTGAGGAAGGGGTAAGAGAAGCTGATTTCAAGGAGTTCAAGAAGAAAAAAAATGTTTTGAAACTGATTGTGGTAGCAATTGTACAACACTGCTTGATGTGACTGAACTATGGAATGTTATGATATCTATTAAGAGCTCCCAATAGGATGATTAAAATCAATAAAATCATCTAAATAAAGCACGTTGCACAGAACCCTGGCCCAGTGTGAGTTCAATAGCGCCAATGACTGTTAGTCTAAAGTATGTAAGCCTCAGAAAAACCCTGAAGAATCTCCAACTTTCCTTCAGCAAAATTAAGTAAGTTTTAGGAAGCACAGTGAGAAAGCACAGAACTAGGTAAACTGAGCCACCAAGTTGAAGCACAGCCACCTCCTTCCCTCAACATCAGCATTAAAAGACTCTGATCCCTAGTCAGTGCAGGGTCAGAAACCATTTTAAGAATGATTTTCAGTCAACAGTTTTTCCCTAAGAAGATCAAAGCCAATTAAAAATTATAATTATTGAGCCACACCAATGAAAATGAATTACTGTTCCATAAAATAAGATTGGAATGGGGGGGGGGGGTGTTCACATAAATATAACACTAAGCAAAAGAAATCAAGCAAAAATAGTAATGTACATCATATATTATTGCATTTATGTGGCTACCTATAATGTTAGAAACCAAGATGTTGACTACTTTGCCTGATACTAAAAGGAAGGTGCACAGTGGGGACTCTATTAAACAAAAATGTCAAAATTATGGAATTATCTTTACATCTGAGGGGTTCTCAAAAAGTGAATGGGAAAATGGCACTTTTTAAGTCACCCTCATATGTATACTATTACATACTTATTAAAGCAACTACTTGTACAGTTTTCATTGGCCAATTTTTTTAAAAGTAGATAATCAGGTTCTTCTTCTTGGTTTATCTTAGTCTGGAAGCTCTGCTAAAACTTGTCCCCCAGCCGTGACCCCGCTGTTACTTGAAATACACAGCGTCCAGCTCACAGCAACCCGTAAACTACCCCAGTATAACAAACTGACAAGTGGCGCTACAAGAGGCCTCCTTACGAGGTTAAAAGGCCACACTTGATTTCTCACAAAGACTCTGCTGAAATTCAGTTAGATTCCCAATAAAAGGGGCTAAAGTAACTAGATACTGTATGGGGAAAAATAACCTTGACTCCAACTTCACATTGGGCATTGAGAAAAGGCAGAGGCTTACATGTAAAACACAAAACAATAAAAACTTCGAAGGGAAAACAAAACAGACTACCTTCATGACCGTGGGGTCAACAATCTCTTTTTGTTTTTTGGGGGGAGGGGGGCATCACTGCCCTCTGGTGGTCATGGGAGCTACCCAGAACTGCTCACAAGAGCCGCCACTGGATTTGAACCGTCAAGCCCATGGGCCGCAGTTTCGCACTCAACCACTTACGACACTGGGGTTCAGCCCAGGGTCAACAATCTCTTAAGCAGAATACAAAAGAGTACAAATCTTAAAAGGAATTTTTTTTTTATTTATTAGAGTTCATTACACTTTAAAACTCATATCCTCTATGACGTAATTCTCTTTTGCACTCATGGGATTACAAGGAGGTGGACAAACTTGAAGGCAACTGACAGCAATCTCACAACCCGGCGATTCCACTCCTTGTGTAGACTCAAGAGAACAACCCCAAACCACGGCAAACCTAAGCAAGCGAGCTGATTCCAGTTCATAATGATCCTTCAAGACGAAGCAGATCTGCTCCATTGGGTCGCCAAGGCTCTAAATCTTTACGCAAGCAGGCAGTGTCCTCTTTCCCAGAATGGCTTCGAACAATGGACCTTTCAGGTAGCAGTCTAACAACCCGCTATGACACCAGGAGAATTTAATAAAAATGTCCACTGATAAAAGAAAAATTTTAATGTCCACCAAGACTGTTCACAGCAGCTTTATTCACTTTTGTCAAACAGAGAACAACCAAAATATTCATCAACAGGAGAATAAAGAAACAGGATACTCACACAGTGGAATAGTATGAAGCATTATTTTTAAATATTAGTTTACTACGTAACCCATCAGCCACCCTGCAGGTTAAAATGAGGCTGTCTGCTCTTGTAAGGATTTGTAGTCTTGGAAACTCCATATAGGCTCCTTAGGAGTTGGAATAGACTCAATGGCAACAGATTAGGCATTTTGTTTATGCATATTTTATAACTGATCTATAATTGAAAGATTTACATGACATTAAAAATGCAAAGGTCTCTGAAAACCATAGAATGTATCAAATATGCATGTACAAATAAATTGAAAAATAACCTCATTGTTCAAGCATCGTTCCATTTTAAAGAGCATTTTCTCTAATTGATCATTAATGTAATCTGTCAAGAAAATAATGCATAGCACATAGTTATACATAGTTACCATGTTTTTCTTGCACTATTCTTCAAAAATACAAAATTAAGTTAATTACATGAACTTAAACTATCTAACACTCAAGTCAAGAATGTTTAAATACATATAACATACTATACAAACCAATCACACGAAAACAAAGCACATTCTTGCCCAGGGATAGAGTTCAGAAGGCAGGAAGGGATTGGAAAGCATTGGTATAAAGCGTTGGTACAGTGTGAGGATTTCAACCACTATCAAGAAACAAAATGTGTAAAAAAAAAAAGTGCATGGATTGTTGAATGCAAAGATGATTTCAACTCATAACTCTCACCCAATCATAAGAAGTTATAAAGAAGGCTGTGGATGAGAGTGAAGCCCAAAATCCATTTTCAGGGTACACACATGGATTAAGCAAATAGCTCTGTTATCAGAGAACATTATAAAATCGATCATTCACTCGAAGCAAGAGGAAGAAGGGATGTAAAGAGCAGGAGAGTACAGAATGTGCTGGTAATTAGCTGCATGAACAAGTGCCTCCTTTGCTATACAGCCAAAGATCTCCCATTAATGAACATTTTGATCAAAGATTCCATAGAAGGATCCATTAAAGTGGGGGAAACACAGAACAGAATTTCAACTTCTCATGAAACCCTGACTTCTTAGTTCTATGGAGACTGGATGAACTCTTGAAGCAACTGCCCCAGTATAATCTTTTTTTTTCCCCAGTATAATCTTTTAAGCTTAAACCAAAAATAGCACCTGAAGTCTAAAAACCACACAATAGCTTAGTTTAACTCGCAAGATACATTTGCCTTGAGCATTATATGCTTCTACGAACTATCTATATGTGATCAAAGTGAACACAAGTCAAATGATCAGATGAGAACCTTAGCAAGAAGTGGGTTTATGTTCACGGAAAGAAACCCTGAAAGGGGGATGAGTACAGTTGGTCAACTCTCAGAATGTCGTCAATGCCATTAAATGATATGTGTAGATTTGCTGGATTGATGTTTTGCTGTGTATGTGCTCCACAACAATAGTTGCTTTAAATGTCCAATGTATTGCTCACTGTTTTCTAAATAAGTCTTTCAGAAACATTAACTTTGGCAAATTTAAGATTTGTACGTCAAAATCAAAATATGAAGGGGAAACATAATCCACATATCTTGGTCATTCCTAGGCCTGTAAAATTTAGTGAAAATTACAAGTGTGGACAATTTTGAAACAAAAGACCGAAAGTGTTTAACCCGTGTTTGGTATAAATAAAGTGATACTAAAATTAATGCACCATTACTTAATTCTATTGGGAAAAGTATTGTAATAATCTTTCTAGACCCCATCCAAAGTTTGCAATGTGGATGCAATAAACTATTATTCAAACAAAAACTCTGCAACAGTTAACATTTCATGAAGATAAGCTTTCTGGCTGAGCCCTGGTGGCGTAGTGGTTGTTTGCAGGACTGTGGCCCACTGGGATGGAGGTTTAATTCCACCTCACAGGAGCAAAGGCTGGGCCTCCTACTCCCACCACCAGAGGGCAGTGATGCCTAAATTTTTTAAAAAAGTTTTTTAAAGACAGGTAAGCTTTCTGATCACAAAGCTATATAATTCCTGGCTCAATTCTAAGTATAAAGTCTTGGTTCAAGCATTTGGAATGGAAACAAAAATTAATCAAAGGCCATTGATCACTTTATTAATTTCACCAAAGTACTTAAAATCATTTATCTGATCAAATGCAGTGTCTTGAAGGACACATGGCCGATGACTTTCGAATGAAAGCCACTGAGAGCTCCACCGATGCCATGGTGCTCACCCCTTTTCTCACCTAGACACTTGTTTAAGATCCTAGAACTCGCACTGCCTTTAAAAGGCTCAGAGATCTTGGTCTCCCCTCTCCTGGCAGCATACTTCCTCTCTGGTGAGGTTCTGTAAACCAACACAGAACAGTCAGGACCTCACTGTAGTGCTCGACACAGAACACCCACCCTTTGTTAGCTCCCTGTCTACAACAGCAACAGCTTCCTAAGTCACTAACGGCTCTCCTTTCATTCCCACTAGTGTAGCTTTTCTTCTGTCCATTCACCCTAGTTTGGTTGTTAAACCATAAAATCATCACAAGCGTTACTCTTAAAAATGTGAACATGGGCTCCCATGTCAGCAGGGAGCTGACTCTAGATTGGGTCCCCCAACCCCCGCACTGGCGAGGGCCAGAGAGTGGAATCCCTTTCCCCCTTCTATAAGAACACACCTTAGATGTGTATATTTCCAACAATAACAAAATAGCGAAAATTCATAAAAATAGAATCCACTTTCAATTCCTAGAGCATTGTGAACTTTTTAGACAGAACAGACTTATTTTTTAATTTAGTACTTACTTTAATGTCTCTCTTATGCTGCACGCATGTGCATGGGCCAAGATACCCACATGTGCATACACACACAAATGTAGCACACCGAACCATAATTACAGAGGTACAGTTGCTTAGGATGGAGCTAAGAAGAGATCATATAGAGAAAAATACTAAGTAAACAAAAGGATAGAGGGTAAACTGGACCAAAAAAATTATATTAAAGACAGCCTGTGAGGGTCCTAAAATCTGGACAGCACCTAAAAACAATGCCTCCTTCAGTGGACAGGGAGAACTTACTCCTCCTCACCTGGCCGCCGGACTCGTGTGCCCAAAGGGATCCAAGGAAAGGGTCTTGGCTTTCAAAAGTCAGCCCCCAAGTGTGAGCAAGCTCATATCGCTAACAACTCACTCAGGCTGACATTTCCACAGGCTGCAAATGAATGCAAAGTGCACACACCACATTTGCAAGCAACGATCTGTTTTTCTGGTACTGAAATGCCAAAATGACTGGGAGAAAGAGCAGAATCATCGCACTGGGTGAGTGGGTGGCAAGGCAGTCGTTGACATCAGTTCTCCCCTGACCGGCGCCTCAAGAGCAGACACTTCAATTTGCCTGCATCTTCCACAAACTGTGTTGGGAATCTCGGTCCATGGCAAGTCTTACATAAGCTATATGCTGAAATAAACCCACATTTATAATAATGCATAAACAGATTCAAAAAGGCTCCCACAAATTGCAAATGACGGAGGCGTGTGCATTGGAGTCTTGGGATTTCTCCTCAGGATCAAAACTTCCTCTCTTCCCAGTCTCATACAATCTCTTAATTGCGCTGGCATGGATCCACTTCTGGAAGCACATGTACCATGAAGCACTGTCACTGCACTTGTAGTGTGTGACTGCCAGTTTTCCTTCATTTCCTATGATCTTTGAAGTCTCAGCTGGAATACCATCTTCAGATGAAATCTTCCCTGATTGCACCATGCAAAGCTGTACTTTTCCTCTTCCCCTGTGGCCCCCACCCCACTCCCGCCAGGGTTCCAGATATTTCTCTAACTCTAAATGGCATGGTCCCTGCAATTACTCATTTATATCTTTTTCTACCCACCCCTTACCCCCCTCCACTAAACTTTATCCACATGTTGTTCATCCTTGCCCCATCGCTACCACAAAGTCTGGCATCCAACAGGTATTCAATAATGTTGGCTTAGCCTACCACCATCTCACCAGTCGATGTAGAATGGGGTGGGGGAGGGGGGGAAAAGCCAGTTCACAGGCTCAGTGAGGCATTCAGACTCATTTCAAGGCTTTCGACTGCTGCCTCTAAATATCTTTCTCTTTGATGGCCAAGGAAGAGGCACTATGTAGCACCTTTCCAAATTCTGGAGAAAAGTTTCTCTCCCATTGGCCACAAAGATCTTAAGCTCCCCAGCAGCGGGTACTGCAGAGTACCAATACTGCACAGTGGGAGCTGATACTCCCAATGCAACCAACGTGTGTCCCTCTAACAGCTGGGACAGAGCTGGAGGTGCAGGGGTCATACAGCTTCAGTCCCACTGAAGCTATGGAAATGCAAGGGAACCAGGCCCCAGAAGAAGAGCAGCATGAATCAGGGTCCATGTCTGGTACAAAAGGGGTCAAAAGGCAGTACCTGACATAAGCCTGATCATTTCATTAAAGGGTCACGCTCTCAAGATTTTCCCTCTCAGGAAAAAGTTTGGGTTTTTTTTAAAAAATCATTTTATTGGGGGCTCTTTTCTTTTAAATCATTTTATTGGGGCTCATACAACTCTTACCACAATCCATACATACATACATCCATTGTGTCAAGCACATTTGTACATTTGTTGCCATCATCATTCTCAAAATATTTGCTTTCTGCTTGAACCTTTGGTATCAGCTCCTCAATTTTCCCCTCCTGCCCGGTCCCCTTCCTCACCAACCCTTAATAGTTTATAAATTATTATTATCATCTCATGTCTTACACTGTCCGACGTCTCCCTTCACTCACTTTTCTGTTGTCCGTCTCAGGAAGGAATTTATATATAATTTTAATCAGTTCCCCTTTTCTACCCCACTTTCCCTTCACCTTCCTGGTGAATAAGCTCTGCTAGTAATAATCAATCCTAAAATGCAACACTGCCCATGGTCATCTTTTTAAAAAAAAATTTTTTTTTCAATCAGATTTTAATCATATGCTTTCAGTGACCAAAGCTACCTGTAAACATTTCCACTCAGACATCATCGACTTCGAAGGAGGAAACAGATAGTACAGAATAGCTTATGGATTAGTCAACAAAGAGCTGTGCCCAATCTAGCAAACTCCTTTGAAAGCTGTCATCTGAAACACATGTTTATGCCTCTCCAGCACAGCAGGGAGGAGACTATCAAACCTGGCCATTTTGTGCTCGACACAATCATACTCCAAAGTAAAGCAAGGGACAAATTTTAACTGTGGTCCCATGATTTTCTAACTCCCCACCTCCACTACGGGTAAGTGGTCACACTTCCCCACATGGAACTTGGCATTGGCGTCCTCATCTCCCAGGTGCGGTCCACTCTTGCGTCCACCCTGTCTCCCCGGAGCCCCACGGCAGTCAGACACGGGCTTGGCTGGGTGGCGGTGAGTTGATCCCTCCATCGGCTCTGGGCGCCGACGGCAGCAGGCTGGCCGCTGAGGGCTGATGGAAACCCTGAGGAGGGGTATGGGGGGTCCGGGGCACCGGGCCGGCCTGCTGCTCTCGGTTAGCGCCCGGCAGTGATCAGGATCAACCAGGATCCAGGCAGCCCCCCTCCTCGGTTTGCAGACCGGCTCTCTCGGACACCCGGCTGGAGGGTGGCGACGCCGTCTGTGCCGCGAAGGACGAGGATAGGGGTGACGAGTTTCGGCAGCAAAACGCGGGACGGGGTATTAGCCCTCGGC
>PVJH01032266.1:0-22865 GCA_004026705.1 Nesogale talazaci | reverse complement strand
CCCCCCCAGTCAATGGTGTCCCGCTTAAAATCTGGTCACTTTACCCTAGGGCTGCCCAGACAGGAGGTGCACCAAAGCAGCACCCTGAGAGGAGTGCACTTCCGGGTCAGGAGCCCAGGGTCAACAGTGCAGGAGGGGCCGCCCCTCCCTGCCCCTGCTGGTGGCAACACCCCCACACCCTCGGCTGCCACCTCTGTCTCCCAGACACCTGAGACTTCAAGGCAGGAAGAACCAAGGGACTTCCCCAGGATCCCACCGGCACACCCCCACACTGCCCGGGCAGGGCCTCACACTGCCCCCAGGCAACCCTGGCGTCCTGAGAACCCTCCCCCACTCCCACCCCCACCTGGTGTCCAGGGCCCCCTCCCCGCCACCCCCGCCCCCCCGGCCCAGCATCCCGGGCAGCCGGTGTGAGGCTCTGTAAAGCCGGGGGCAGTTCTTATCGGCTGTTTGCTGACGGGCTTCTCATTAACTGGAAATAAAAACCAGAGGCAGAGTGTCTGCAAAGAAGGGGGGGGGGGTCCATTTCTGATGTCCACTGGGCCCTGGCGCTGCTGACCGCAGGTGGGGTGGGGGGAGCAGTGCGGCACCAAGGCCCCCAGGTTGGGGGGCCCTGTGGTCCCTCGCCTCATACCCTCGTTGCCCAGGCTCTAGTCGGCTCTGGGGTTCAGGAGCAGCCCCCAGGGAGGGTCCAGTGGGCCGGCTCACAGTAGGTGCTCAGTAAATATTTGCTGACGAGTAAGCACTGGCCGCCCTGCCTGGCGCAGGTGGTGCACAGCTGCCGCCGCCAGCTCCCCAGGGTGGCCACCTGCCGGCCACTTAGGCCTCTTAATCAGGTGAGGACAGCCGGCTCTGGGGGCGATGGAGTGTGTGTGTGGGGGGGGAGGGGGTGCCCGAGGGCGGGGCACCACAGCTCACAGGCAGGATGCTTAATGCAGGCTCCGAGCAGCCTGCCAGGTCCGGCCTCCATGAAGAGGGGGTGTCGGGGCCACAGTGCTCACACCCTGAGTCCCCCCCGTCCTCCCCAGGGCACAGCCACCTCCCTCACAGCCCCTCCTCACTATCGGTGTGTCCGGTGCAGAGGCTCAGGGGCAGAGGCTCAGGCCTGCAGGGGCTCTGGGGACCGGACCACACCCTGGATAAGACTCCGGGCAGGCCTCAGAGTGGGTACCCTGATGGGAGTCCCTTGGGGTGGGCAGTGGGCATGAGGCCCAGCAGCCCCGGGGCAGGCAGGGTGACCATCAATCCTTGTTCCTGTCTCTGCTGCCCACTGGGCCAGCCTCTCTCCTTCCACCGACACTCCCCACGTGTTTCCTGCGAACCCAGGAAATTTCCATGCTGCCTCCCTGCATGTGTCTGGGTCCTGCCCCCCACCCTCCCCAAGCCCTGTCCCCCAGCCCTGCTGCCTGGCCAATCTACCTGTGAAACATCAGCAGACAGGAGGGAGGAGAGAAGAGGGGACCCCCAGCTGCCACCTCTTCGCCCTCACACCGACCATGGCTGGCCTCCAGGGGGCCACCTGGAAAGACAACTTCTGCCAGGGCTCGAGTGCAAGACTGAAAGTTCAGGGAGCCCCCCCTCCACCCCCACCCCATCCTCCAACACCCAGCAAGGACAGCAGGCCCTGCCTGGCCCGCGTTACAGGCTAGTCAGGCACCCTGCGACAGCCCTGGCAGATCCAGCTGACCCCTGGCCCTGAAGGCCTCAGGAGCACGTCCACTCTCTCTGCTGTCCAGATGGCAAGAGCCTGGCCGTGGGGCTGGGGAGCCACATGCGCACCAGTCCCTGCAAACCCCTGCAGGCCTAGCCCTGCTGTCTTGGGGACCTCTTCTTTTCCCCTCCCCCTTGTCCTACCTGCCCTACGGCTCCCCCCCCAACCACATGCTGCTCTGTCCCCTCATTCCTGCCCCACTTCCCCACCGGCGTCCAAGCTAGAACCTCGCATCGCCTGTCTGGAGTCTCAACTGCAGAGAACGGGACACATCCAGAGATCCAGCAGCAGAGATGTTGTGGTACAGAGTTCTCTGCACACGTGGGGCGTTGCCCCCCAACCCCCGCCCCTACACCGGTCTGCCCCGACACCTGCACACAGGCGACTTCGCAGGCCCTTGGCTGGCCCACACTCTCTGCTTTGTCTTCCTGCTGAGAAGACACAGGTGGGGCCCACACCAGCGCTGAGATGCTTCCACCGCCACTGGATCCACGAGACTTCCCACGCAGTCCTGTGGATCTTCCTGCACTCAGCGTCACTGCGTGTGCAGTGTGAGGCTGAAGAGGAATTTACAAACTGGTATTGGATAGAGAGGATAATATCAGACTTACGGGCTTGATCTGGACTGGGCTGGGACGTTTTCCTTTTATGTGATACTCTCTTGCACACACGAGTGTCTCTGAATAGGTTTCTCGGGTCCACCTGGACGGAGTTGGGCACTCGTCTCTGACTCTGGCCTGCTGGTCCATGGGCTCCTGCCCACAAGGAAGGGACCCTCATGGGGACCTGGGACCCTCTGGTTGCTTCAGCGCCAAGACAAGCCCACGCCTTAGCTCACGCTCCAGCGGGAGCAGATGAGACGCAGCAATGGGTCTCGGGGGACAGGGTAGGGCTCTGAAATGATTCATCCTTGGAGTGCCTTGCGTTCCTGTCAACAGCGCCCGTCAGCAGCCCAGACCTTCCCTTTTCCCAGAAACTCTCTCAAGGCCAGGCCCAGGCTGAAAGTACAGCTGCTTCCCCACTCCAGCGTGGGGCTGTCTCAGGGGACAGAGGATGCAGCCGCCACCTGCAGAGGCACGGTCCGAGGCCGGGCCTGGCCCTGGCTGGTGACAACACTGCAGGTGAGTAGTCTGTGCCAGGGGCCATGGCCTGCAGAGGAGCAGCCAATGTCTTCTCTCAGGGCATGTCAGTCCTGGTGGGCTAGAGCAGGAGTCCTCAAACTTTTTAAACGGGGGTGAGGTCCCTGTCCCTCAGGTCGTTGGAAGACCGGACTGTAGTTAAAAAAACAAACTATGGACAAATTCACTGTGGGCCCAGGATGAGTCGGTGGCTAAGCATGACAGGCAGCGGCAGCAACAATACCCAGCGGCCAGATAAATGTCTTTGGTGGGCTGCATGTGGCCCACGGGCCATATTTTGGGGACACCTGGACTAGAGAAACAAATTCACAGAAACTCAGGTGTAAGGGAGAACGTTATATCAAAGAGAAAGTGTACGTTAAGAAAACATCCCAGCCCAGTCCAGGTCAAGCCCATAAATCTGATATTAGTTCATATGTCCGTGACCAGCTTATAAATTCTTCTTCGGACTCACGCTGCGCATGCAATGATGCTGAATGCAGGAAGATCCCAGGCTGGTGGGTGGGAAGTCTTGGGGATCCAGTGGCGGTGGAAGCCTCTCAGCGCTGGCGTGGGTCTGCACGTGGCTCCTCCAGCTCCAGGGCCCTGGTGTAGCTCCCCGTGGTCTCCTCAACAGGAGTGTGTCGCAGGGAGTGAGTGTGTCTGGCCTCCGGTGAGCCATTTATCTCCGTGACGCCTCCAAAGGAGGTCCTCAAGCACTGACCCGATGGATGGGCTAGATTCCACCCAGCACAAGTTGACATCAGATTATGTAACTACCACGGTCCCACCATCTGCTTCCTGCCCTGAAGACCGCTCCCCCCAGCCCCCATTCCTTAGACCCCAGCTCAACATCCTCCACCCCATCACCACCACGTCTAGAGCAGCTTGCTGGGGGCCGCCTGCTCGGGGGAGGGGAGGTGCACTCCATGCCCCCTGAGTCCTCGTCACACACCGGCCCCTCCCTCCCATGGCTATCGGCCCAGCCCAGCCACTGCAAGTGCTAAAGATATCCCAGGGCGGGCTGCCCAGGGCCACATGCCAGTCTCCCTGCCAGCCCTGCAGCTGCCCGCTCGTGCACAGATGAAGGGGTGAGTGCGTGCACACACACACACACACACACACACACACACATGGGTACACGCTCCTGAGAGCCTGGCAAGGTACGTGCACACACGGTTCCAAGAGCTCTCTGTGGATCAGCTCATCGGTGCAGAGCAAGCTCACAGGCCAACAGAGAGCATTTTCATAAATCAAGCTCCTGGATTCGGGGAGACCAAGAAGGGTTCCAAGCAGTGAAAGCAAGCATCCACCTTCCCACACTGCTCCTGAGCGTCCACGGGGACAGCGGGAGGGGCTGGGGTCTCTGCCGAGCGGGAGAGGGGGCGTGGGCATCTGTGGAGGGTCTCGGGCAGCCATCAGCAGGGTGCTGATCCACGCCCTGTGGGAGGAGAGCACCCAGGGTGAGGAGCGCACTGTCTGAGGGGTGACGAGGAAACGTGCCTGGAGCCCACACAGAGCCAAGAGTCGTGCCCGCCACCAGCCGCCTGCCACCAGAGCACGATGCACAGGGCATCGTGCAGAGCTCCGAGGAGCCTCGGTAGACACGGTGATCCGGTCCTGCCTGGAAAACACAAAAGCCAGACACCCAAGGATCTGTTTCTCAGTAATTGAACCATGTCCCAGAACAGAGCTCGGCGATATTTATATGCAGAAGGAAGCAAGGTAAAATTCACCCTGTTTGGCAACCAATCAAAGACTGCCGAGCACGCGGGGAAGCAGAAAACCATGATTCACTGTGCGCAGGGCAGCAAAACAAACCCAGACCCGCCAAGAGCGGGCCCAGAACCGACACACAACGCGAGTGATCGTTCAAGGCTTTATAGCTTCATTCCAGGCATTCAAAAAAAAAAATTAAGCAGTAACATGAAAGACATGAAAAGACCAGAAATGGACTTCAGCAATGGGACATAGGATGCTTAAGATGAACAGTATCGTGGGTGGGAGTCGTAGTCCACTGGACATGGCAAACCAAAAGGTAACCGACTTTGACAATACAGTAATAGAAACTTCCTATTGCAAAAAGTGAAATACACCGAGAGGGGAAATGACAATGTCTCTCGAGTAAGCTCTGGGAGAGTTCCCGGCAGCCCAAGATACCTATGATTGCAGTTCCCCTCTCCCCCAAAAGAGAGGGGAGTGGATGGAAGGAGATAGAAAATCGTTGAAGAAAATGACTCCCCCTTCCACACACACCCCACCAATTAGTGAAAATTATAAAATAGCAGGTCCAAGAAGGCCAGCAAACTCTAAAGACAGGAAAAATGCGAATCTCTATTAGACGAGAAACTAGGGAAGACGACAATAATGTGAATTGCTAAAAACACAGGTAGCTCTTTTTCAATTTTCTCTTGCTTCCAAACATGCTTCCCTCTTAACTTGCTGCAACACTTGAAGAAGATTTTGGACTTGTGCAAGAACTGGCTGGTTTTAGCCCTTTTCCTTGCTTTCGTTTCCCTTACAATTTCACTATAAACCAAGAATGCTGGGTTTGCAAAGAGGTACTATTGCAAGAAGTGCACTTTTCATACTTGAGATTAAAAAGAGAGAGAGAGAGAAATCTGAAGGGAAGGACGCTGGGGCACTATCATCACAATGCCCCCAAACAAGGGATAAAGACAGTCTTGAAAAGAAGAATAACAACAGATTTCCCACTAAAAACAATGTCTCTCGAGGAGTAATGACTTAAAAGTACTGCAGGGGGTGAGGGGAGCAGTCAAGGTAGGGCTCGAAACCCAGCAAAACACTGTTCAAATCAGCAGTTCTCAACCTGTGGCTGGCAACCTCTTCGGGGGTGGAACGACCCTTTCATAGGGCCTCGCCAGATTCATAACAGTAGCAAAATGACAGCTTTGAAGTAGCAACGAAAACTATTTTATAGTTCGGGGCGGGGGGGGTGTCATCACAACATCAGGAACTGTATTACAGGATCATGGTGGCATGAGGAAGGTTGAGAACCACTGGTTTAAACCCAAGGCTTTTTCGGAGGCATAAAAGCAAAGTCCAGCAGCAGGACACCCGCAGTAGAAGCAATGTCAGACAGACTCCTGGAGGCACAAGGATGTTACACTCGCTGGAAACACAGATCTGCAGGTCTCATGCATGGCCCTGTGTGACACTCGCCCTCACAAAGGGATCATGGGAGAAATGGCTGCTCGTGCCGGCTACCGGGAGGAGGAAGAGCGTCTGGGGTCTTAGAGGCTTGTCGTCTGGCCAGCGGCCCTGTAAGTGAGGCATCCACTCAGTCCGCATGGAAGAAGCACTGCGGGATCCAAGGGCTGCAACTAATAAAATCCAAATCCGAAGAAGGAAATGGTATCGGACTTTAAATTGCACACGAGCACCTGCTTTGCAGAGGCTACGGATGGTCATGGAAGCCTGGAATCCATTTGCAGGCACCACCCATGAATTAAGCCTCCCGTGCACCTGTCTCTGATCACAGTCAAGGGATGTAAGTGACCTTACTATCAGGCATCATAAAGTCCAATAGGGAAGATGCAGTCAGATCAGCAATGCAATATTTCATCACTGGAAGCTCTTTCTGACCCAATTTTAGGAAGTTTCGGTTTTGAAGGGGCAGTAGCCAAAGAGTATGCCTCTGGGAACTCTGAGATGACCACAGACCAGGGATGTGGACAGCCTTTCTATGGCGGGATGCATTGGGAAGCAGACCGTTGCAGATACAGTTAGGTTGAAATGCAACAGCATCATTGGATCACCCTTCTGCTCCCTTTTCAATTTGTCCTGGTTTTTAGTGTCTTCTGCTTACTTTTCAATTGAGGTTTTTATTTGTTTTGCTCTGGCTGTGGGGGAGGTTTTTAAAGTTGCTCTGCCCGCGACATCCAGGATAGGTACATTGAGGGGGACCATAACTGATTAGGGCGAGGGAGGCTGCGGGAAAGTGGGGAGTCCATCATGGCGAGGACAAGAACAAACGGATTGTTCTCACATCGGATGTGGTGAGGATCGTGCAGCTCTTCTGGATGTGGGTGAACGACGGACTCGCACGACACGCGATTTATATGCCAATAAAACCGCCTCAAGAAAGAGAAAACACACGTCGATAAAAAGAGATGAGCACTTAAAATAATACAATGATAATAACCTGAGTAGATATGCAAGCGTTGTTCTGCTTTGCTGTTTTGTTCAGAGTGAAGTGCAGTTGAACCTCACTGGTTGAATAAAAAAATCACAGTTTGGGTCGTGTATAAAGAACAGGCCTGTGGGATGTCTGAAGACAACATTAAAGCTTGGGGAGGGAGAGACGCATCTAGGATGTGACACGGTGCTGTTCGGCGCCATGGAGCTGAGACGACTTGCAGAGGCCCTATGTGGCCCCCAGGGAAACATGGCCAGCGTCCTGCACCAGCCTCGATCACAACCCATGGTGCCCCTGAACCAGCTCCCTGAGGCTCCTCCTCTTTTTCACGGGCTGTCTGCCACGGGCTCCAAGGCCCTTCTCCGGAGCCTGGTCCTTTCTGACAACAGGCCCGGTGTACATCAGACGGAGTTTCCCCTTCCCTGCCCCAAAGGGCCGCGCTGGCCCTGGGTCTTGTGGGTAAGGTCTGCTCGCCCCCCGGCAGTCCGTGGCATAGTCCTCGGCCCCCACCAGCTGAAATCCACGTGGCTGAAATCCACGCGGTCTCTTTTATTCGTTGTCCACCTCTGGCGTGAACTCGAGACAACGGAAATTACCGTGCCTTGGGCCAGGCACACCTGAGTCCTCAGAGGGACGTCTTTGAAGAGGTCTTTTGCAGCAGATGTGGCCAGTGGGGTGCACCGTTTGGCTTCCTGGCGGCGGCTTCCAGGAAGCCAGACTGAGAACCCACCGGAAGCGAGGTCCTTCACAGGGTCAATCCTTCCTGTCTCTCGTGATGCTTTGGGGTCCATGTATGAGGATGGGGCTTTGTGTTTGTTGAGGTGCAACCCACCCTGAAAGCTGCGGCCTCTGATCTTCATCAGCAAGTAACTCAAGTCCTCCGCCTTCAGCCAGCAAGGCTGGGTCGCCTGGGTATTGCAGACTGTTAAGGAGCCCCCACCCCGTCCTGACCCTGCCTTCTTTTCCATGTTGTGCAGCTTCTTGAATCATGTGTGCTCAGCGACAGACGGAGTGAAGATGGTGAGAAGGCACAGCCCTGATGCTCAGCGTTCCTGATTTGAAACCCCGAAATACCCCTGGTCTGCTTGTACGTACGACTGCCTTGCAGGTCCTCATGAGCACAATGATGTGTTCTGTGACCCCCCCAGGTCCCACAAGGTGCACCATCACTGGCTGTGATCCACACGGCAGAATGCCTTTGTACATGGTCAATGAAAGGCAGGCAAAAAGTTTTCTGGCCCTGTCTGCTGCCAGCCAAGTCCTATCTATCTCATTCCACACTCTCAGATGTGTGGCAGTTCTCTGTCATTGTTACGGTGGGAAGCCACTCCTGTAGAGTGTGATGATTTGAAAATGTAGCCTGTAAACCCTAAATCAATTACTAGCATTATCAAACAAAGCGGTGGTTGCTAAAAAGCCAACACAGGAGCTAAAATGAAGTCATAAGACCATTCAAACCAATAAAAAGAAGTGTGTTGGCTCCCGGGAAGGAAGGGAGGGGGACGGGAACAAGGAGCTGTTGGGACAAACAGAGCATAAATAGCAAGATGACAGACAGAAGCCTCACAATATCCGTAAGCACATGAAATGGAAATGGATTTCACTAAGAGGCGGGGATGATCCGAGAAGATGGTTTTTTAAAAGCAAGACCCAACCACACGCTGCTTACCAGAAATGCAATAAAAGGCGCACACACACACTCGAGGGCCATCCAGCTGCGCCCGACTCACATCCACCCGATCCGGCCAGGTTCCCAAGGGAGCAAGGCTTTATGAGATCACACGGCCCCTTCTTCCTCCCAAGGGGTGACTGCGGGGGGGGGGGGGGGTGGCGTTCAACGTACAGCTCCCGAGGCTGGCAGTCCGGTGCTTACCCAACAGCACAAGGGCGGCTCCTTGTAACGTACACATGAGTCATTGTGGCTCTGGGCACCCTCACGTTTGTGCACGGAGAGGGGAAGGTAGTCATTTCCTCATCGCACAGTATCCATGTGCCCCAAGGACCACGGAACCCTCCGTGTGCACAGACTTGGTCACGGCGCTCCAAGGAACGGGAAGCAAAATCTGAGCGGGGCTGCGTGCAGGACCAAGACAGAGCTCCCGCTGTGGCCCCACCCGTCCGTCTTAGACACGGGCACCACGAGCCAGCCCAAATCGACATGCCCCCTACGCACTGGCAGGATATAGCACACAACGTGCCCCAACGGGGATCTCTAGACTCCATCTCCCTAAAAACAGACGGCATTGAAATTAAAGTCTGTAACCAAAGTAGATAAGACTCTCAGACATACAAGGTATGTCCAATGTCGTTTAGGGGGTCGAGCCATCCAAGGTACGTTTTTTGATGACCATGGAGAAACCTTAGAAATTAACTAACAGAAGAGGTCTCAGGGTGGGGGTGGGGGGGGTCCTCGAAACATTGAAAAACACCCTTCTCCACCACCCCCAGGCCAAACAAAGTGGGAGGGTACTCAGAAAGTATTTTGAGAAGGGGAATGCAAACCCAACCCCCAAACCTGTGACCAGCTGCGGAAGCAGTGCTTCCGGGGAACCCACTGCCCGGCGTGCCCCCGAGGGACTTCGGCGAGCTCGTGGGAAGACCCCCTCGACTCTGAGAAGTGTCTCCCATTGGTGACCTCGGTGTCCACTTTCAGAAACCAGACAAAGAACAAATCAACGAAGCCCACCTTGGGGGATGAGGGAAAAGACTAAACCACTGAGTGGAAACCCACGAAATCCCACAAAAGAAGAACGGAAAAATCAAGACACCCCAAGGAAACCAGCCCCGGGGCCCGAGAGAGGTCCCCGGGACCTCTCGTCAGCGTCATTGGGGAAAGAGAGAAGGCACCAAGGACCAGTGTCAGGAATGAGAGATGACATCAGGGACTCCCGATCACCACTAAGGGGACGTCACAGAAGTGGACCTCGCCGCTGAAGGGGATAAATCCCTGGAAACATACACAAAGCATGCTCACTGGAGAACACGACAACCGGAACTTCTCCCCTCACCCTGTTTTTCTTTAGAGGAGTTCCAGACCAAGAGTGGGCCACTGGCCAAGGATACCCACCAAATAAGGCAGAAACAAAACCAAACTTCACACAAACACTGCCACACAACTGAAGTGGGGAGAACGCGGCTGGCTTCATTCTAGGGTCCCGGGATGACCTTACTACCCAACTAGGCACACACTTTTCGAGAAGGGGGAAAGTACAGATCCATTGAAAGTTCCCCCAAAGTGAGGAGCTTGCTGCTGTTGGGTTGACTTCAGCTGGGAGCAGCCTCGCAGGACAGAACAGAGCTGCCCTGAGGGGACTCCAAGGCGGTGACTCTCTGCAGGGGCGGGCTGTCGTCTCTTTCTCCAGTGGAGCAACGGGTGGATCTGAACCGCTGACCTTGCAGGTGGCAGTCCAATGCCTAACCCACCGCACCTCTGAGGCTTTAGATTACATAATGTGCCCAGAGGATCACAGGGCGTGACCGTTCCACTAGTCATCCGGGAAGGCAAGGTTGGTTCAGTATTGCACATCGATCCGTGCAATTCACCACATTAACCAGCTGAAAGAGAAAAACCCCTTGATCGCACATTCCATATATGCAGGAAAAGCCTCTGACAATCTAATACTCATTCCTGATTAAAACGTTCATCAAAACTAGGAATGGAAGGGGATGTCCTCCGTGGGATGAAGGGCAGCTCAGGAAACCTACAAGGCCACGCATCCCCGATGGAGACAGACGCCGGTATGCCCGCCACTCAGATCAGGAACTAGGTAGACCCTCCTCTCCCCAGCCTCTACTCCACCCTGCACGGAGACCGTTGGCCAGCACGACAGGGCGGGCATCCCACAGGAGAAGACTTGGAGGCACTGTCTGGCATCCCATGGGAGAAGACATGGAGGCACTGTCTGTACTCTCCGGGGAGGGCAGGAGTGGCTTTGTAGGGAATGCAACTGCACCCTCCAAAGAGCTACTAGAACACTCCGTGAGTTGGGTGAGGTTGCGGGATCCAAAAGGCAATTACTTCCCACTGACTAACAATGAATTACCGGAAATCCAAGTACAAACCAAACCAAACGCCGTGTCATCCGGCAGCTCATCAGGAACACGGACTGCTCTGGGGTGAAGCTGAGTGGAGGCGTGTGAGGAGACAAGACACACAGACAACGGTGAGAGGTGACCTGGAGACACCCTAATGGAGAGATAGACGGACCTTGTTCACAGAAACAATCCAGATGCCACACTCACTGCCCTCGGGGGCCAACTCTGACTCCGAGGGACCCCGCAGGACTCCCGGGCACACGTGCCACGTCGGGTCTCTGCGAGGTCAAGTCTTTACAGGAATGGACAGCCTCTGTTTCCTCCTTTGGGGCAGCCGGTGGGCTCCAACCACTGACCTCAGGGGGAGCAGCTGCATGCCGAACCCCCTGTGCCACCATGGCTGCTCATGGGTAAGAAAAAGCCAAGATCACTAAGAGGCCAGCCCTCCTCAGATGGATCTCAAGAGTCAGCATCATTCCAATCAAAATTCCACGAGACTTTTTTTTAATGACATTGAAAAATTGATTCCTGATTTCAAATGGAAATGCAGAAGACCTAGAATAGCTCAACTATTTTTTTTTAAAAAAAAGAGGAACCAAAGCACATGCCCCCACAAAGATGCTGACATCAACATTCAAAGTTACTACACATTTGTGATAACCTTGTGGGGTCTACCAGGTGCACCTGGGTCAGGGGAGGGGCTGGGCTCAACCTAACCACTGTGTCCCAGCCTGATCACACCTCCCTTCATGTCGCCTGCCTTTTGCCAGAGCTGAGTCGTGTGTCTGGTGCCTTGATTTCCCGCTTCACCCTCGCCTGCCAATCCCAGGCACCATCACTCTTAGCAGCACTATCGACAGTGGATTCATTTGGCCAACGTCACATCTCTGCAGCGGCCAGCCAGTGTCCCCTGCCCGTCTCTGCTTCCTTAGCCTGCTTCCTGTCGGTCGGCTTCCACCTGACAGGAGAAGCCCGCCTTGACCTGGTCCGGACATACCTCCCTCTACCACCGTGTGAGCCATTTCTGGATGTGACTCTTTCTGGGGACAATGAGTACCAGGTCACTGGGCTTGCTGCTCCCAAGCACCGGGCCAAACACAAGCCCAGACTGGAAATGACCCGCGTGCCTCTCCACTGGCGTAAGAGGGAAGGCACGGGGGGGGGGGGGGGGGACACTACACAGCAACAGGAAAGGAACGCGCGTGCGGAGACAGGTGACTGCGTGAGTGGATTGGAAGGTGACCCTGCGGAGAATACGTTGGGGGGCAGCTGAAAAGACGCACGTTCTTCTGCAGGGCAGAGGGGCCGGTGGATGCCTGCGGGTCTGGAGAGCACTAGGAGTGGGGCTTGTACGCTAATGAGGCCCTATCAGCGTGGCTTGGGTCCTAAATCTGGTCACTTTGGAGAGAAAGGGTGCACCCAGAAGTCCAGAGGGCAGACGGCGGGAGATAGTGATGGGGTACTTCCACAGACTTTCTGGAGCCTCCTGGCACCAAGAGAGGAAAGCGGGCTCAGGGCAAGACAAGCCAGTGTGAGGGGGTGGACGATGTCCCCTGGATGTCACCAAGGGCCCAAGGAGGTGAAAAGGGGCTCAGGGTGGTGACAAATGACCAAGAGGGAACTTGGGGTGCAGCACCACGCTCACGCCCCTCATCCTTGGTGCTGTTAAGTGGGGAGGGTGGGCGCTTGGTTAGACTGATCACTGGACACTTTTGATGTGCTTTGTGTGCCGCACGTCCAGTGGACCTGCACCCCGACCACCCCCGAAAGTGGTGCAGAAACACCCCAGATCTGATGGGACTGTGGCAGGCTGCCACCTGGCAAGGCCAGACGTCCAGAGGACAGTGCTGACCCCACAGGGCTGGAGGGAGCACGGCCACCCAGCACAAGCCCTGCCGGCTCATTTCCGTTTGGGGCAGAGGAGGAGGTGAAGGTCAGCCTGACCGCAGGCCTGGTCCTTCTGCGTGCAGAAGCAGGGCGGTGGACCAGGAGGCAGTGACGGCCACCCTGCTAGTGTGAAGAGGCAGCAGGTCTGTCTTGAGGGACGTTCAGCAGAGAACCCAGATGGGGGCAGTCCAGCTCACCTCCTTGGTGACAGGAAGCATGGGCAAAGCAGAGTCAGCTGGCAGAGGGGCACCCTGTGAGGGGAGGGTCTGCACAAGTGGGGCTCACCCAGGTCAGGGAGTGACACTTCCTTCTGCCACTAGCCTCAGGGACCACCGCTGCCTGAGCATGAGTGTCCTCTCTCCGAAGCTAGCCCTGCTGCCCCCACATGAAAGAGAGCATGGGCCAGGGGTGCAGGGAGGTGACTTCCTCCTGGAGTGGCTTTTGGCCAGCAAAGGTCTCCTGGGGCTGTGGCCCTTGCTGCCCTCAGCCCTTTGGGGACCGTCTGGCTCCCTGGACGTTACGTCTAAACTTGCTAAGTGGGAACCAGGGTTCCTATGTCAATCTCCCCCAAGCTGTTACCAGATGAATAGTCAGAAATCAGCGACGATTAAGCTCTGAGTTTGCTTCTCAATTGAGCTCTGCCTGGGGCTCCCCATACTCTAGACCGAGGCCCTACCTGTCCGTGATGGCTGTTGCCTGCCCACGTGTGTGTGGGGGGGGGGAGGGGGCGCGGGAGGGTGGTGTGTGCATGCACACGCTGGCCTCTGCCCGAGCAGTTCTGAGAGGGAGGGGCAACCAGCAGGCATGGGCTTTGCAGCTGGCCCCAGGCCACCTGTAAGCAAAAAGGGTTATTTGAGCCTCACACTGCAGGGTGGGGAGTGGCTTCCTGGGGCAGGAACAGCCTCCCAGGGGCTGCCTGCGCAGGGCGCAGCTTGGCCCCAGCCACATCGCCGCCCCCTCACCCCCAGGCCCCCAAAGGGTCCCAAGAACTGGACACTCTCTGGTACATGGGAGATGCAAGCCAACCTGCAGGACCCTCCCCAGGCCCTGGCCTCTGGGCAGCGGGGCTCTGGAGTGGGTAGGGCCCCTTCCCTCCACCCCCCAACCCCAGCTCCCACCTGGGGGAGGGCTTGCTGGAGGAGGGGAGGGGAGCGGATGGATTTTACAATTTAACTTGCCATCCTATTCCCATGGGAAAAGGAGTGGGAAAGGGTTTCTAAAAATAGCCCGGCCTGTCAGCACTGCTAACTACCAGGAAGGGCAGAGAGGGAGGGAGGGGGTGGGGGAGGCTGCACAGGGCTCCCTGCTCCAGCCCTTCCTGTAGCAGGGCCCAGGGTGGGGGGGATCCTTGGGTGGTGATGGGGGTGGAGAGTGTCTGGGGAAGCAGAGTCACACAGGGACCCCTCTCCCAGCAGCACACCCGGTAGGGCCTCTGCCCCTCCCTACAGTCTCAGCCCACTGGCGCCCAATAGTGGGGAGTGACCTCCAGTCCAGGGCCCTGGGGCTGGTGTCACAAGTGACCTTGGATGGAGGACAGAGGTTGGAGACCCTGCGCTCAGCATCTCTGACCTCCCCCTACCCAGTAGGGCTAAGTAGGGCAGGGGTCAGCAAGGTGCCACAGCTCACCAGAGTTGGGGAGACGGGGACCCTCCCGTGGGTCTGCTCTCCTTGCCAGGCTAAACATCCCTGCACAGCTGGCCCCAGGAGCAGGTCCTGCTGGTGACCAGAAGCAGGTGTGGGGGCAGTTAGATGGAATGAGAGGAGTCCTGAGGGGGTCTGGGACCAGCGATCCAGGGGAGGGGTGCCTACGCCCCAGGGAGGTGCTGGTGCTGGATATCAGGGTTATTGGGCCGGACGGGCTCCATGGAAACGTGCCTGGCGTGGCCCACAAGGACCTCGGGAAGTTGAATCTTCCAGCTAATTAGTGCTTCTGAGGCTGTGATTAGGCTCCGAGCAGGGTCTGCTTTCCAAAAGACACGTCTGTCTGTCTATCTCTCTGAACAGGGGCAGAGGGCTGTGGCTGAGCGCGTGGGCACCAAGGGTCCAACCCCAATCAGGCCCAGGGCTCCCCAACCAGCAGCTCCGTCTCCAGGGCTAGGGTGGGGGGCATGACTGATGGGCACGAAGCTGACACCTGAGAGCTTCTGAGTGAGGGCCTCTGGCTGCTGAACAGCCCCCCCCCCCCCGTCCCTGCCACACACACACACACAGATTCCCAGGACCCCGAGCAACTGCCCCCGAGCAGAGGAGCTCTGCTCGTAGAAGCAACCTGTCTCCTCCTCCCCTGAGACACGACTGGGGACCGAACCTCGCGCTGGCAGCCTGCTGCTTAACCCGCCTCGCCACCAGGGCCCTTTCTCAAAGACAGCAGGTGGCAGGTGAGAGTCCCAGGGCAGACGGGGCACCTGTAAGGGTCCCAGGCTTGTGTGGGGCTCTCAGATGTGCAGAGGCACCATGAGTCCCCGCCCCACTCCATCCCCCACTACTGCACAAGTCCTGCCCCCCTCCCCCAGCAGCTTGCTTATAATCCCAGACAGCAGACATGCCTCAGTCCTGGGGGGCCAGGCACCACCCCACAGACAACCCAACCTCTGTGCCTTAGCCTGGGAGCTTATGGATGCTGCCACCATGGAAGGTGTGTGTGTGTGTGTGTGTGTGTGTGTGTGTGTGTGTGTGTGTGCGTCTGGCACGGAGGCCCCAGGGTCTAGGCTCTCCTCAGTTGTTCCCCAGATGGGCTCCCAGGGCAGTCTGCTGTGGCCTTGCTATACACCTCCCAGATGCCCTAATCCAGAGATGGGAGCCTGGGACAGCTACCATGGTGTCAAAGCCCCACCCCTAGCGGTACCCTCCCCACGGTTTTGCAAATGGTGAGGCAGATCTGAACTGTGAGGCAGATCTGAACTGTGCCTTCCAGAATCTGTAGGGGGCCCCACCAGGTGCACAAGCCTTATTTTAGCCCAACAAACGCTCACTGGCAGGCAGCCTTTTCCGGGTCTTAAAGGCTGCTGGAGCGGCCAGGGGAAGTGACCGTGAGGGAGGGAGATGTGGGGCCAGCTCAGGAGAGGGCATCTGCAACCAGGGGATGGCAGGGGCCAGGCAAGGAGGTGACTGGCTGCCCTTAACCCACATGGAGTTCTGGGAGCCAGGTGGCAGGAGGTCCTCATGCTGGCTTCAACTAGGAAGTGGGGAGCACAGAGGTTCAGATTAAGGCCCCCAGACCCCCACACCCACCCTGGCAAAGCATTGACGGTCCTGGGGGCTTTCCCCCAGCCAGCTTTGGTGCCTGGAACAGAAAAAGAAAGAGAATCGTGGTAGACCAGGGCAATTCTCCCCTCCTGCCCTGTCTCACTGTGCCAGTACACAGCACCCTGATGCACACGGCATCCCCTATGTGTACTAGATCCCACATGCACCCCTTATGAATACTGCACCCCTGTACACATGGCACCTCTATGCATATAGCACCCTCTGGGCACTATGCACCCAGCAGCCCCTATGCACACAACACCCCCTCTGCATCCTGCATCCCCCATGCACACTGCACCCCTATGCATATTGCACCCCTATGCACTATGCACACAACACCCCTATGCACACAACACCCCCTAAGCACCCTGCATCCCTCTCGCATACTGCACCGCTATGCACACGGCACCGCTATGCACTATGTTCACGGCACCCTCTAGGCACACGGCGACACAGTATCCTTCAGAACAGCAGGGCCTGGTTGGCTCAAGCCCAGGGAAGTTCCCAAGCTTATTGTTCAGACAGGTGGACAGAGCAGACCCACCCACCCCCTGCTTGGGGCTATCAGAGCCCCACTGTCACTGAGGCCCCTCAGACTCGCCAAGACCCCATGCAGGGTGCCTGAGACTGTGCATATCCTGATGGGAGCAGACAGCCTCACAGCCCTCCCAAAGAGCGGCTGGTGGGCTGGAACCACTGACCTTGTGGGGAGCAGCCCAATGCTAACCTGGCAGTGGCACCAGGGCTCGCCCATGCACACAGGCATGTGGGCACAGAGCATACACCTGCACAGGCTGAGCCAGACGTGAAGAGAGGTGTGCAGCAAAGTGAGGCCGGGAGGTGTGTGTGTTGCGGGGGGGTGGGGGGGGAAGACTTCCAAACAGTACAGTCGTTCAAGGAAGCGGGAGTGACTGTCATCATTTGAGGAAGTACAACAGATGGTTACTGGGTGTCCCAGGCACCAGGACCTCGGTGGGGCCCTGCTGGCCTGTCCCCCCGTGGAGCGCGGAGCGAGCCAGGATGTCCACGCTATCCCTGCAGACTGTCCTCGCTCAGACGATTAGCGACGTGGCTGAGCACGGAGACAGGCAGACCTGAGGGCTCTTTCCAGCACAGCCACCCTGACTCTCGCCCCCTCCATGCAGAGAGGCTTATAAGGTATCTCAGCTTCAAGAGCCCAGGGCCAGCCAGAGGAGGTCAGCCTCTATCCGCAGCCCATGCTGCCCCAGCAGGGCCGTGGCCTGGAGGCCCGGGGGCAGTTCATCCTGATGTCAACATCTGGGCTGGTCTCCGGTGGCAAGTGGCCTTCAGGCCAGTCATCATACACTGGGAGCGGAGGGACGTGGAGAGCTGGCCCCCACTGGGAGAGCCTGCACACCCCTCTACCCAGGCCCCACCCCAGTACAGGGGAATGGACTCAGAGGTGGCCCTGCTGAGCAGCCCAGGAGAGCCAGCCTCCCTTCTAAAGATAGCCTCGCTGTGGCGCACCGGCCAGCACCAGGGACTGGGACTGGGGAGGGCTGTGTCTGTGAGGGCCCTAGGGCACCGCCGGGAAGCTGCTGCCCTGTGCAGGTGGGCTGAGAGCAGGAAGCACTGGCCCTGACCAAGCCCAGGTCTCTGAGCCCAGGCCAGGCTGGATATTTGGGCGGGCTGGGCTGGTCACAACTGGAGAGGCATCACTCAGGACCTGGTGTTTGCTGTCATGGGAACTGTGCTGAAAGGCTCTGGCCCCTCCCTTTGGACTTTTTCAGGGCGGGTGGCCTGAGAGTGAGCATACGGAGCCCCAGGGTCCCATGCCTAAGCTCCGAGTCAGCCCCTGGTGCCGGGGAACCCTTCTCAGACCTGGACATCCCCTACCTCTCCTGGCCCCTGGGGGTGAGAATGCATGAGGAGGGACCCTGAGACACGCCCCCCACCCCCACCGGCAGCGTCTGTGGGTGGTCACCAGCATATGACTTGGGCACGGTGGGTGGGGCCCAACAGCATCTGCTTCCCTGGCTGCCGTCCGAGTCCACACCAAAGCCAAGCAAGGTCAGACCAAGACTATCCCGGGGGTCTTTCGAGGGGCTGGGAGCTTTGAGGATCCCCAGGTCTTTCTTAGGCACAGCCAAGCCACTTGGACCGGATCAAACCCACCACCTCTCCTTGGCTGTAGCTGTGTGCTCGGGCGTGGGAACAACACTGAGAGGGGGGCCACGAGGGTGCCAAGCCGTACTGTACTCAGGTCAGAGGAAGCAGCGGAGGAGAGCCTCTTCTGAGAAACACAGAGACGATGGCCTGAGGGACGAGACAGAACATCACTGGAGATGGTGCTGGGGGCGGACTTGGAACACGGCTGAGGAGCAGGTGCCTTCTCAAAGCAGAGCCGGCCTCGGCGAGAGGAGTGGAGGTACGGGCTGTGGGGACGGGGCCTTCAGGGTGTTCTCTGGCGCATGGAGCACCACGCCAGGGGACAAGCCACCTGAGCACTGGCCAAGGATCGGAGCTCGCAACGTAGGAGGCGTGAGTCTGGGAGGATCGGACGCTGCCGGAAATACAATGGAGGGTAGAGAGACCCAAGTCAGCGCTGCAGTGGACTGGTGAGGGCCATCTGGAATCAGAATGACCTGACCTGCCCCTAAGGACATTTCGAGATGAGTCTTGGAGGGCACACCTACCGCCTTCCGGGAACTCTACTCAGGACAACCGTGCTGTAATTCACGAGAGCGCATGGGGGAGACTCCCCCCACAGCTTCACAGTCAGAAATCGGCCTGGAGCGCCTTCAGGCTGCAGTGATCAGGACTGATGACTGGGACGCCGAAGCGGGACACACAGAGGAGCGAACCAGGGTTGGAAATGCAGATTTGGAGACAGAGATGAGACTGGAGATGGCATGATAGAATTCTGCCAGACTGACGACGTGTGCACAGCAAATATCTTTTTCCAATGACACGAATTGTGACAACACAGGTGGACTTCTCAGGCTGGAACACATGGAAACCGAACAGACAACGTCTGTGGGAAGAGAGTGTGGAGAAGCTCAGTATCCAGGGTGAAAACCAGGCCGGGGGCCGAGAGGGGGACAGACCATTAGTTGTTCTTCTGTAAGTTCAGGTGAAAGCTGAGAAAATTAAAACAAGTCCCTGAGACCTATGACCGATCCCATCTGAGTTTCGAGAGACCATCTCACGGACAGATCTGATGCATCGAACTCTGTGGCAGTGACATCATCTCCTGTCGACTTGCGTGAAGGGATGGAGTCTAGCCTGTCAATCAGGTTACAGCCAATGAGGCCTCTGTGGGCAGGGCCTTCTCCTGAGGATTCTAGGAACTCCAGTCGTCCTCCCTGGCTGGAGGCAGGACACACCGTCTGCTTTGTCTTCTTGCTGACAAGACACATGGAGGCACGCTGATGGAGCCAGAGTCCTGGAGCTGGAGAAGCCATGTGGAGACCCACGTCAGCGCTGAGATGCTTCCACTGCCACTGGATGCTCAAGACTTTCCACCCACTTCTCTGTGATCTTTCTTCATGCATTCGGCATCAGTGCATGTGGCTGTATGAGTCTGAAGAGGTATTTATAGACTGGTATTGGACATATGGGTGGATATCAGACTGATGGGCTTGATCTGGACTGGGGCAGAAATGTTTTCCTAATACGCAATTACTCTTGGATATAAAGCTTCTCTTACACACACGAGTGTCCATGGACTTGGTCAACCTGGACTAACACCAGCACCAATGCCAGAAGACCTGCTGAAGTCTGGGAGACATGAAGAGCATCATTCATGAAGAACGTAAAAGGTCACTACAGAGTCAGGAGAGAAAGATCAGCGTGGTTGACACAAGAGACCCTGACGCTTGCTCTTGACCGCAGAGCAGCTGGAGTGGCAAAGGTCAAACAGACAGAGGCAACAACTATCATGAAGTGTGCAGAAGGCCGGCAGTCAGAAAACTGAAAGGGAAGAGTCTGCTAGGCACAACTTAAGCTGGGAGAATTCAAGGAAAAACAATTCATGCCTTGAATCTCCATATTGTAAGATTCTATGGTCAAAATACTGACTGATGCAGGGAGCAAGCAAAAGGGTGGCTCAGGGAGAGAACCAGCACTTGGTCCACTGTCTGTCCAGGAGTCCCTTTGGCAGTGTGATGGTGCACGCGCATGGGCTAGGGACTCCGCCGTCCCCTCTCGAGGCTGATGGCCTCCTTGGTGCTTCAGGGACATGGAACGCAGCATGGAGCTAATGGAGTGGCATGGTCCACCCAGCGTCTCACAGTGACACGTCCTCCCTGCCCCAGGGCTCAGTGCTGAGGGGGTTAGCTGGCAATCAAGCCATGCGTGGCTGCCACAAAATTCCCAATGTCTAGAACGGGCAGAGGTCCAGCAAAGCTGGCTGGACAGAAGGTGCGGTCATGCGGCAGTGGAGAGGCCAGTGGGTGGGCTGCCAGGGTGTGGGGTCCACGTGGCGGCTGTGAAGTGTGATGAGACTGCTGGAGAGGGTGGCCATGTGTGGCCAGCACAGATGGCCACAGGGCACTCACGTGGCTCCAGTTCCCCGAGCACACTCTGCAGACCCAGCTCTGGTGCCGGATCTGGGGTCTAGGGGCACTGAAGGTGAGAAGGACTTGGACAATGTCCTGCGATCGGGGCTGGGGGTACAGCAGCACTTGAGGGAGGTCTGGCCCCAGCCCACATGACTCAGACTCACTGGGGCTGCAGGGGCAACAGGGAGCCAGTAAACACTCGGGAGGAGGGGGAAGTTCAGTGGGCCCTGATCCAATATGGCTGGTGGCCTTAGAAGCAGAGCAGGGACATGGAGGGACAGGCAGAAGACGGCCATGTGACCATGGGGGGTGCTATGTCTCCAAGCCAAGGGACCTAGAGAGACCAGGGCAGAGGCTGGCCAGGCCACGCTGCAGGCATCCTGTCCCCTGGCTCTTAAGGCAGGGCCTGGTGAGAGTCTGGCTGGCCCAAGAGGCCAGCAGGCCCCGGGCTCTCCTAGAGCCAAGCTCGGCCCTCAGGGCTGCAGAGCTGTGGGGTAGTTGGGGGGGTGGGGAACACTGGCGTTTGCCAGTCCCTAGCAGGCTGTGGCCCCACCGCCCTGGGTCACAGGCTTGGCGAGCTCATTGGAGAGCTCAGGATTGATAGCCCCCAGATCACACAGACTGGCTTTCCCAGGGCCTCCCCTAAACTAGAGCTGGTGGCTCCCTGACCTGAGTGCCCCTTACCCCACTCAGCAGGCTGCTGAACTGGGACACTGGGGGAGGCGGCCAGGCCACATGCTCCTTGGTCCACTCAGCCAGGGAACAAGCCAGGCGTCCAGGCGGGCGCCCAGCACCCCAGCCTCTCTATGGCCACGTCCCAGTGCAGTGTGACCACAGAGAAGGTCTGAACGTGGGTGGCTCTGAGTCCTGACTGCGCTTTCTGCTTCTGGGGCTGACACAGCAAGGGGGTGAAGCAGGTCATGTCCCCACTGCAGGAGGACAGGGGGCCTCCAGGTACAGAGGTTCCAGATGGCCCATCACGTATCCTTCTTTCCAACTCCCGCCCACCCCTCCACCTCATGTGCCTGTAACTGTGAAGCCTTCCTATCCAGGGACCCCCAGAGACCCAGCCTCCTGGGAGACAGCGGCCCGAGGGTTAAACAAGAAAGCAAGGTTCTGTCTTGTAGAGGATCAAACCGAAGAAAGACAAAAATCCCCACCACCTATTTTTAGCTGCTGCTGATCTAGAAATTCACTCTCTGACTCTGGGGTGGAACAGCCCCGAGACGCTGACACAGGCTGGCTGGGTCCCGAGGCCTGAGCTTGGCAGACAGTGCTGTCAGGGTGACAGGCGGGGTGACCTGGGTGCCCCACTTCCCCCACTGGGCCCTGGGGTCCCTCGGCAATGGGCAGGGCGATGGATGGTGCTCTGACCCCTTTTAGGGGCTAGTGGGGCTCAGGTCCCCAGGATGGGTAGGACCCAAGCTAGTCGAGCCACCCTGCTGGCTATACTCTGAGCCCCCAGGAGGGTAAACATGGCCTCCCAGCCTGGCATTTGGTGTGGCCACGGGACGGTTGGTCCCCAGACCAGAGAGAGCTCCAGAAGGCTGGCAGGACATTCTGTGACCTCTCCGTTTCTATGTGAAGTCCCCCTGGTGGTGTCGGGGCAGGAGGAGGACGGAGCTCTCTCTCCCGCACAGCAATGGTCTCAGGAACCAGCGGGGACCGTTCTGTTCTGTCCTGTGGGGCCCCTGAGTCAAGATCACTCTATGGCAGTGGGTCTGGGGTGGTTTCTAGGATGGATATTTTGGCAGAAATGGCTCTCTCTGTCTCCCTGCAGCCTTAATGGATGGGAATCAACCTTCCCACCTCTCCGCACCCCTCTCTCGGATCCAGCTATCCGTGGACACACGGAGCTCAGGTAGGTGCGGTGGGTCAGGCTTGGGGCTTCTGACTACACAGTGGGAGGTTCAAACCCAGTGGCCACTCTGCAGGAGAAAGAAGAGGCTGCCATCAAGGAGTGGTTCCCAGCCTTCCTAAAGCCGCGAAGGAGAAAGACGAGGCTTCCGACTCCCGCGTCCCAGTGGGCTCACAGGCGTGTGGGTGCTGGGCAGCGAATAAGGAAGACAGAGGAGGGGCACCGATGTGCTTGAATTATGTTGCTGGGGCGGCTCGAAGGTGGGTGGCTGGGAGAGCCCACAGAGCTGTCGGGCAAGAAGCACAGCAGGGTGCTCCCTGGGGGGGAG